>JAJOOS010002039.1:0-33522 GCA_029582725.1 Solanum chiquidenum
GTGTGTGTGTGTTTATATATATATATATATATATATATATATATATATATATATATATATATATTCTGTACATGTCATGTTTACCACTGCTTATTTATGTTTCGCTTACTGGAATAGTCGTGTGATCCCACCAGTACACTGTGGTTGTGTGATACTGCACTTGTTCGTTCTTTTTTTAGTACAAGGCATCTTCAGGCTGCTACTGATAGACCTCAGCTAGAAGATCAGTGATCGAGACCGAATTTCAAGGGTGATCCAATTCTTTCAGGCTGCCATGGATTCCTTCATTTTGTTTGGTCCATTCTCTTTGGACTCAGACTATTGTTTAGATACTTCTTATGTTTGGTTGGGGTTGTACCCCCTTCTTCTTAAACTTGTTGCACTTTAGATGTTTTGGTACAATGACTTTCAGTTTCTAGGGGTTGTTTTTCACAAATGTTTAGTAATGGTTTGTTAAACTTTTGGAGTTTATGGGAACTCCATATTTTCTTAGACATTTAAATCTGCTTCCGTATCTTTAAATCTTCTAGTTTCCGTTAAGTTGTTTAGTCGGGGTGTAGTAATGGTTCTCCCATCGGAGGGTTAGTGTGGGTGTCACTCACAACGGTCTGGGTTGTGACATTTACAGAATTAGAAATAAAAGTAACAACAATGTTTTTTTAGGATTAAAAAAAGAGAGAAAAAGTAATAAAAAGATTTAGACCCTCCCAAAAAGTTACAAATAACAAATTTATTTTCTTAATTTACGTATTATTTTATTTTAATTTGATTTTTAAAAAAAACTTTAGAGTATTATAACAAAAAAGAAGAAGATAATAGCTAAGATTGCATCCAAAAGAATAGGTAACAAATAACAATAAGATTCTTCTATTTAATATTTTTCAACAATATTTATTTATGTGTAATATTGATTTTGAAATTTTGAATATGTGTATTTTAGTTACTAAAATTAAAAATGTAATTAAAGTTTTTGTATTAGATGTTTAAAATAGTTTCTCTCTATAAAATAATCTTAGTATTAAAAACACATTGATACTTGTCTTTTTTCGTAATTTGACTCATAAAGGCACTTTCTTTTTAAAAATTAGTCAAACACAAATTGCTTATCAAAAACACTTTTCAAATGAATTTTCCAAACACAATTTTATTTTTATTTTTTTGGAAAACACTTTTCTAAAAAGTTATTTTTAAAAAAAACATTTTTTTAAAATAGGTAGTTTTTAGCAGCAATGCCAAAACAATCTTTAAATCCAAAAAGCATTAATTAAAACTTTCCTATATTGCCCTTGCTATTAATTCTTTTTAAAAGTTTTCACATTTATTTGTAAAATTTCCCAAAAATATTTTAAGGATTGAATTAATAAAATTATCTTTTTATTTATGATTTCTTAAGCACTGTATAAAATGAAAAGTGATAAACTAATATGTTCAAAGTTATAGAAATACCAATGATGGGGAAAAAAGTTATTTACTAGTAAGGATGATCACAAAATAAGTTTTTATGAAAATGATGTATTTGTAATTTGTAATTTGATAGAAATGGTAACTTACCTACTGACTACTACGATATAGCACATGTTATATAATTTGATAGAAATGGTAACTTACCTACTTGCTATTATTATATGTCACATGTTATGTTCTTCAGCTGTTTGGATAATTAGTAAACTTCTGATATATATTATGACATGTGTTTTAGCTCTGTTAGTATTATTATAATACAATCTAAAGAAAAAGAGGGTAAACCATATATTTTTCATCCTATATCATTCTAGTATTGTAAAGGTATTTAATCTTTTCATTATCTGTAACTTTTCAATTTAGAGATATTTCTCAATAATGAAATCATATTGCTCTATACTTGAATATTGATTGAATTTAATATGATAGTTGGAAAATGTTTTTCTTCTTATTTTTGGCCCAATTTGTTTGACATTGAACTCTAGATATGGGAGATATCTACTTGGCAAGTGAATTTATAGGCTATGTTCTCTTAAAATCAATATAGCGTTTCATTAATAGCCAAGAACTTAACTTAGCCGGAATAAGTATATTTGCATTAAATTATAGTACTAATTAATTTATTATTTGGATGACAAGTTTGGGATAACTTATTTTGGGATTAATAATTTGTATCGGGATAAGTTATTCCCTCTTTTGGGTGGTATAGTAATTCCGAGATAATTTATCCCGGATAAAATAAGTAAATGACAAAAATGTCTTTTTAAACCCTTTTTATATATCACTTTTTTACATTCATGAAGGACATTTTTTTAAACAAATAAAATATTCTTAAAATTTATTATTTTGAATACAACAAACCAAACACTCAATAAAAAATGATCTTATTAGAACTCATCCCATCATAATTTATCCTATCATAACTAATCTTATCATAGCTTGAATTCAAACCAAACGATTCCTTATAGTCTTATACTGTTAACATGTTATAATATAGTAAAAATGTAATTAACTAGAGTTTAACCAACATTGGTTATGGTGCCCTGGTGGGAGTGCTTCATCCTTAATCAGGGTTTTGGGTTTGAGCCCTGGATATAGAAAAAATTCTACTGGGAGCGTCAACCTAGAGTGGGCCCTGCAATGCGCGATTCAGAGTTAATCGAAGCTCTAATGTGAGCTCCAAACACTGGGTGGGAAACCAAAGAAAATAAAATTAGAGTTTATAATAGGAGAAATCAAAATGCTAGGAGGAAAATATTTCCTTTGTTTGACATTCAACTCTACCTTCCTCTCCCATAGATATTATTGCATTGGTACTGCTAATTAGAGGTGTTTAAAGTTTGTGTACAGATCTATTCAAATCGATAAAATAAATTTATTTTTTATTTGATTTGATTTGATTTGATTTGATTTGATTTGATTTTATATTTTTAAATTAATATTTTATTTTGATTTTATTCAAACTATTAAAAATATAATCAAATCGAATCGATAATTATATACATATTTTTTATAATTATATATACATAATATTTTATACTAAATCGAATCAAAATTGTAACAATCGAAACGATAAATATATATTTTTAATTTAATTTTATTAATTTAAAAATTATTTTTAATCACACAAATATTTATAACTTATTTACACCATAAATTTTGATTATTTTTTTAAAAAAAAGTTTCGTCTTAAGATCATGTTTGGCATTGCTGTTGGGAGGTCAAAAGTATTTTTTTGAGAAAAAAGTAATTTTTTTTAAAAAAAGAAGAAGAAATATAAGTGTTTGACAAATCATTAAAACTGCTTTTAAATGAAAATAGAAACAATTTTTTTTTGTTGTTGGGAAGAAACTAAAATTTCTACTTCTTAAAAAAAGTAGAAGCAAAAAATTATTATTTTGAAGACAAAAATATCTCTTTCAGATATATATCCATTATTAATTGATTAGCAAATCTCACAAGTCTGGTTAAGTTTCATTCAAGAATTGTATTTTGTTTTTTTGTATAGTAAATTTTTTATTTTATTTTATGTTTATATATTATTATTTATATTTTCTAGTTAATATATCATTTTATGTTTTATTTTATAGAATTATAAATAAAGGTAACAACAATATTTTTGTAGGATTAGAAATATAAAGAGCTTTATTAATGTTTATGGTGAATTTGTCTTATATAGTGGTTTAATTTGTGGACTGGGTTTTAAATTTATTTTCTTGATATTTTTAATTATATTTAATTCATCATGTTAATATTATATTCATATTTTATATTTTATATATTATTTTACATTTTATTTTACAGAATTAGAAAATAAAGGTAACAACAATATTTTTGTGGGATTAAAAATATAAAGAACTTTATTTATTTTTTGTGGTGAATTTTTCATATATAGTGATTTAATTCGTGGAATGGTTCTTAAATTTATATTGCATTTTTCATTATATTTAAATCATCATGTTAATATTTAGTTTATTTATTTATGTATAATATTAATTGAAAATTTGAATATGTACATTTTAATTTAATTAAAATTTTGCAATAGATATTTATTATAGTTTTTTTCTATAAAATAATCTTAATATTAAAAGCACATTGATATTTATCATTTTTAGTAATTTGACTGTCAAAAACACTTTTTATAAAAGTTTAGTCAGACACAAAATGCTTATCAAAAGTACTTTTCAAATGAATTAGCCAAACAATTTTTTTTTCAAAAACACATTTTTAAAAAGTCATTTTAAAAAATACTTCTAAAAATAAGCATTTTTAGCAGCAATACCAAACATGCTCTAAATAATACAGTATAATATTATGTAAATTGAAAATTAAAAAGTATTTAAAGAGGGTCCTGCCAATTAATTTCCAGCGAAACATTTCTCTTTCTCTCCTCCAACTTGAGCAAGGTCCCTCATCTTTACATATTAAGCAAAGTTCAGGTAATAATTATATCTAATTTGTCCAAACTGTTTGAGTTTTGTCAATTTCTTGGCCTTTTTTTCTTCTACAAGTTATATTATATTATTGATGAATTTTTGGTTCTTGCTTTTGAGTATATATATATATATTCAAGAATTTGGAGGACCTCTTGTCTGTTCACAGTAATTTGTGTACAACAATTGAACTTTTTGAGTTACATTTTTGTGGGATGAGGACAATTTAGACTCTTTATATAATTCGTTGGCTTTTGAGGTAGAGCTAGATGTATTGTAATCATGATTTTTTTTATCATGATATTAGAGTCAATCACATTCCAAATCTATCAAAGTTGGGCTCCTGCATTAAATTGTTAATGCTTCATCTAAAGTAAAGTTATTCGCATATTTTGCTTAGAAACCTCAACCCGACCTTATACCATGGACTCAAGCAACCCGAAGGTCATCACATGCAAAGGTGAGTGATAATCATGGAGATTGAGAGCTAGTTTTTTCTTTAATTTCAACATTATGAGAAGATTTATGTGTTATGTGTGTGTGCGTGCAGCTGCAGTAGTATGGAAGGAAGGGGAGATAATAAAGATCGAAGAGATACAGGTGGATCCACCTAAATCAAATGAAGTTCGAATTAAGATGCTCTTTGCCAGTTTGTGCCACACTGACATTCTCGCTTCCAATGGCTATCCCTATGTATGTTACTCTGTTTCCATTTCATTCTTCTCATCTTTTCTAACTAATTTGGATCCATCGTTTTGTTTATGTTGTTTTTCTTCTGTCCTTTCCAGCCTTTATTTCCTCGAGTTCTTGGACATGAAGGAGTTGGGTAGGAAAATCTTCTTTCTCTGTTTCATTCTATGCAAAATTACATGTACGGGGTCCAGGGAAGGGCCGGCCCACAAGGGTCTACTGCATGCAACCTTACTCTGCATTTCTGCAAGAGACTGTTTGCATGACTCTGACCTGTGATGGCAACAACTTTACTAGTTAATTATTGCAAATTGATTTGAAAATGGATATATTTAGCCAATCTCGACTTATTTGAATTTGCAGCATGATAGAAAGTGTGGGAGAAAATGTGACAATTCTAAAAGAAGGAGATATAGTGATGCCACTTTACTTAGGAGAATGCAAAGAATGCCCAAATTGCAAGTCAGGGAAGTCCAATTTATGTCACAAATATCACTTGACCCTTTCTGGTCTAATGTTGGATGACACATCAAGAATGTCAATTCATGGAGGACAAGTATTATACCAAATTTTTACTTGCGCCACGTGGTCGGAATATACAGTTGTTAATGCCAACTACGTAATCAAGGTTGATCCTCAGAAGATTCCGCTTCAACATGCTAGCTTGCTTTGTTGTGGATTTACAACAGGTTATGGAGCAACATGGAGAGAAGTTCATGTTGAAAAGGGCTCAACTGTTGCTGTACTAGGTCTTGGTGCTGTTGGACTTGGCGTGAGTACTACAATTTGACTTAGCTCGACATTTAAATGAAACAGGATATATAATAAAATAAATTCATGATGTATGAAAAATATTGTAGGCGATTGAGGGAGCTCGAAGTCAAGGGGCATCAAAAATAATTGGTGTTGATATAAATGAATTGAAACGGGGAAAAGGAGAAGTGTTTGGAATGACGGACTTCATTAACCCTAAAGAATCCAGGACATCAGTTTCCGAGATGATAAAAGATGTTACTGAAGGCTTAGGGGTTGATTATGTTTTCGAATGTACTGGGATTCCATCCATGCTTAATGAAGCCATTGAAGCCTCAAAATTGGTAAAAATATTTCTATATTTTGTTGATAAAACAGATAAACAAACATATACAGAAACTTATTAACATTATATTCTTCTTGTTGATCTCAATTACTATTAGGGAATTGGGACAATTGTTGTAATTGGTGCAGGACATGGACTTACTAGGGAATTCAACTTAGTTCCCTTATTATGTGGTAGAACATTGAAAGGTTCAATCTTTGGTGGAACAAGACTTCACTCAGATCTTCCTGCTCTACTTCATAGATGCGCAAATAAGGTACAATTTTTGTTACCTCGTTCAGTGGTAGAGCCAAGATTTTCATTAAAGAAGTTTAAAAATATAAAAAAGTAAACGCACAAAAAAGTTGAACGACTTCAACATCTACTATATATATAGAAAAAATATTTTTAATTATATATAAACAGTGTAATTTTCTGTTGAAGGATGAACCTTTGGGCTCTTACTAGCTCCGTCCCTGACCTCGTTATGATTAGTAAGATAAAACTTAACTCCCTTGCTTGTACTCTTTTAGTTGAAGTTCTCCTTTTATATTTATTAATAAAACTAGTCCTAGACATCCTGACTACTTTTTTAATAAAAAATATGATATACTTTTGAAGACAAACAAAAGAGGAAAATATGACACATCAATTGGCACAAGGAGTGGCAAACGAGTGAGTTGAGTCAAATACAAGTCGATCAAAAACGTGTTAAACAAAAACGGATAAAATACTCAACTTGATTCATATATTAAATGGGTAAAATCGAGTTACCCAATGGATAATATCGATAAATATGGATACAATACCCATATTACAGTATGAATCATGTTAAAAGCTTTAAAAACGATATCTTTTACCCCCTCCTCACCCTATCCTCACAAAAAAAAAATTATAATATTTATATATGTATGTATTATAATGAATGTATTCTTTAATGGGAAAGGGTCAAATATACACCTGTACTATTGGAAATAGTTTATATATATCCTTAGTGATACTTTTGGATCATATATACCCCTTCCGTTATCCTTTGGTACATATATACTCCTAATTTTAACAGAATGACACATGTCAGCTTAAAAATCAAATAACTCATCCCCAATTTTAATTACTCATTTCCTCCTAACCCACCTTCAAGTAAACCCATTTTCTTAAGTCATCTTCTTTATCAAAAAATTTCATTAAAATCAGGCCTCAACCACCGTGAAAACTCACTGTGAAACTCAAGCAAGAAGTGAAAAGCTAATACCATTTAGATTGAATCCTCAACTTCCGGCAACCAACACCAGCAAGAGCATCCCACAATATAAAATGGAAAACTTTTCCTAACACAAATGGTGCAAATACCTTTTAAAGAAAGTTGATATTGAAGCTTATAGTGGGAAATTACAGCTGAAGGAGATGGTGTGGAGATTTAGCATCTGGTGTGTTGAAGTTCAATTTTTTTTTACTTATGTAGTACTCCCTTGGTACTGCTATTATTAATAAAATTACTTTATCCTAGTTAAAAAATAAAAATGGAAGCAATGCTTCTCACTTCTTCCTCTAGTTTCACAGTGAGCTTGTGTGGCCGATTTTAATGGAGGTTTGACTTCCTCCTTTAGTTTCACAGTGAACTTTTGTGTCTGATTTTAATGGAGGTTTTAGATAAAGGAGACGATTTATGAAATTGGATTTGGTTGAAGGTGGGTCACCCGGAAAAATGGGTGGGTTTCAAAGAAATTGGGTACTTATTTAAAATTAGGGATGGGTTATTTGATTCTTAAACTGACATGTGTCCTTCCGTTAAAATTAGAGGTATATATGTGCCAAAGTATAACGGGAAGGGTATATATGAACCGAAAGTATAACAAATGGTATATATAAATTCTATTTTATTTGAATTATAATATTTATTGTGTTTACATAGTAATAAATTATATATATTCAGATGTTTAAAAACAAACACTGTTAATCATTCAGTTTTCAGTTCTATAGACAATATCTTAATCATTTCAGATGTGCATTCAAATTCGGACGTCTTAATCTTAATGAAAACAAATGAGGCTTTATTCATATTTTATCTATTTTAAATGAGTTGGATATCCAATCCATTTAAGATGGACAAATTTGAATAAGTAGGTAAATTACCTATTTTGACAACCTCTAGTTGACACGAAAAAATGTAGTTTTGATCGGTTAGTCGATTATAAAGTGTAACCTCTTGAAAATTCTTTAGATAGTATAGATTTATTTTGTACTTAGAATTGTTTTTTCTTTTGGCATTTGAATTTTTTTCGGATTGACATTGATTTTTTTTCTTCAGGAGATTCAACTAGATGAGCTTATAACTCATCAAGTTTCGTTGACTGAAATCAACCAATCATTTGAGTTATTGAAAGATCCACATTGTGTCAAGATTATTATCAAGTTCTAAGAAATTAAACCAATTTTATCACAGATTGAAGACTTTTATATCAAAAATAACAATGCAGAGTTAAATTATTTACTCAATTCTGAAATTGGTTTAATTCATGCACCATATGTTGTATGTGTATGATAAGCAAATAAACATTTTATTGTATTGTATTGTTTTGTTTTGTTATAAATAAATGTGTATGGCCATATGGCTCATATTCAATGGCTATGGCGTGGATATTGTTTCCCAACTTGTTGCCAACCTTTTTTGTCAAGGAGTCTTTATTCTCTTTAGCATTTGCGGTAGGAACCCCTATTCATCTAGATATGACCACAATTAATAAAACTAGGCCTAGCTATGTCACAATCAAGGTTCTAGTTGATTTAATGCCTAATCATGTAAGAATGGTTATTGAAAATAAAGATACGGGGGTTATAAGGACTGTCAAAGTTAATATTCAGTATGATTATTTGCTCAAATATTGCAAAGAGTGTAATGGTAAAATTGATTGGTCACACAACCAGTATGCAACTTTAGAGTCGATTAACACTGATGGGGGGGGGGGGGTAAGGAATGGAGATGATAGAAGTAACATATTAACTAATTCAATAACTACTCAAGAGGGAACAAGGGTGATGGCCAGTCTAGACAAAGCAAACAAAGATAACATACAACCTGGAGAAGTTAACCAGAAAGTGGTGGAGGCAAGTAATGTAATTTCAGATTGTACAGACCACATAACTGAAGTAGAAAAAGATAGCGCATAGCTTGGAGAAGAAGTGTTGAAATTAAGCACTGTAGTTATTGATCATAAGATGCTCCTCACTGGTAATATTCTGGCAAAGGGTAATGACACAAGGAATTGGGTGGAAAAAACATTTCCTGATGCAACAAACATTAAGAACTCTAGTCAGGAACAAAAGATAGAGCATATAAATAATGTAGGCAAAGTTACAAAATCAAATTCTAGTAAGGATGTGACTGGGGTTGGTATTAATGAAGTTATTCACGAAGATCTTGATTCACTAGAGCAAGTTCATAAGAATAAAGATATTCATGAAGAACTTGTGTCACCAGATCAAGTTGAGGATGAAAATCATGATGGAATGACAATAAGTGATACATTGGAGCTACATGAGGACAACAATCAACCTTTGGCTATAGTGACCAATGCGCAACGAATTAGATCCTATAACATGTCATATCCAAACAAGGTCTTGCATGACATAGTTCCACATCAAATTCAAGATAAAAATCTTGAAAAAGTTGTAGAACATAATGAAAAGCTTATTGAATATAAAGAAGAAGGTTATAGTAATTAATATTGTTGTGGATAAGGCTTTGAAAAATGCAGATGTGTCCCCTAAATCTCAAGTCAAAAGCAAAAAAGGTAAAAGTAAAGGAAGTGACAATTTGTGACCATCTAGGTCTCCATCAAAAAAGGGTTTGAAATCTAACTCTATATGTTTAAAACGCTTGTTTGAAACATCAGGTATGTCAGAACTTAATAGGCCTTTCATAGAGTACCGATGCTACATAGACACCACAAATTCTCTTTTATTGCATTATTGGAGCCATTTAAACAAGCAAGACATATTCAAAATTACAAAAGGAGATATAGTATGCATTATGCTAATAACAATTGAAATGGACAAATTTGGGTTTTTATTCAAGATTGCATTAATGTGGAGGTGTTATTGGATTCAAACCAACAAATATCCTTGAAGTTAGATTTTTTGGACAATGGTAAATCTTTGATTGTCACATTGGTCTATGCCAAATGTGTTGCTTTGGAGATAGTGGAGTTATGAGATGACATATACAATTTGGCCAGTAATATGGGGCATCCATGGCTGGTAGGAGGTGATTTCAATGTTGTTCTAAATGAAGAAGAGAAAATTGGTGGACTCCCTATCAACACTACAAAATATGGAGATTTTACATTTTATCTCAACTCTTGTGAGTTATTTGACATCTATTTCAAGGGAAGCCCCTTTACTTGGTGTAATGGTCGGGCAGATGAATTAATAATGTATTTTTGAGAGACTTGACAGAATGGTTGGAATCAAAGAGTTTCAAGATAGTTTTGGTATTTCAGAAGTTGAACATTTTTCTAGAACTGATTCTGATCACGAACTCCTTCTTCTCTCTTGTGGGGTAAAATCTCCCCAGATATCTAAGACCTTTCAAATTTCTCAAGCTATGGACTGAAAAAGAGGATTTCATGGAAGTGGTCAGAGAAAATTGAATAGCTAGTAGTGATGCTGACATATTTATTCAATTTAAACAGAAGATGAAAAAAACTGAGGTTGCCTTATCTAAATGAAGTAGAGCATGTTTTGGTGATATAATTAAGCAACTAATTATGATGGAGGATATTGTGAGAATTAAGGAGAAACTGTTTGAAGAATATCCTACTTCTTCAAACAGGGTTGTTCTCCGAAAAGAACATGCATAAATGAAGCAATATTTGCATTATGAAGAGGAAAATTAGAGACAAAAAATGGGAATTAAATGGTTTACAGAAGGTGATAGAAATACAAGATTCTTTCACAATCTTGTAAATGGTAGGAGAAAGAGGTTGGCTATTAATAGAATTCAAAAGACTGATGGTGAATGGGTTGAAGGTAATGAATGGTTGGCAAATGAGGCTATTTCATTTTTTCAGAATCAATCTCAAAGTCTGTGGATGTATCTGATATGGATCTTCTTTAGATGATACCCGAGATTATTACGAATGAAGATAATAGTAAGCTACATTCTTGTCCATCCATGGAGGAAGTGAAGAAAGTGGTCTTTGAATGAAATAGTGATAGTGCTAGTGGTTCGGATGAACTTAGTTGCCTCTTTTTCAGAAGTGTTGGGGCATAGTTGCTGCTGATGTGTTTGAGATTGTGAGAGCTTTCTTCTTGAGTCATACTTTACCTAAATCCATCACTTACACTATGCTGGTTTTATTGCCTAAGAAGGAGAGAGTAACTTCTTTCACATACATAAAACCTATTAGTTCGAGTAACTTCCTGAATAAGGTGATTTCTAGAACTATCATGATAGGCTTGAGGTTTTCCTTCCTTTAATCATTTCTCAAAACCAATCTGATTTTGTGAAAAGAAGGAGCATTTATGTGAATGTTCTACTAGCTCAGGAGATAATTACTGATATAAGGAAAAAAGGAAAGCCTTCCAATGTAGTTATTAAGCTTGACATGGCTAAATCTTATGACAAACTTTCTTGGCAATTCTTCATACAAGTTCTTCAGAAGATGGGTTTTAATAAATGTTCTACAGATATGATTTGAAGGTTTTTGGCCAACAATTGGTATTTAGTGTTGATCAATGGACAAGCCTCATGGTTTTTTCATTCTGGCAGAGGTTTAAAACATGGGATCCTCTTTCTCCAGTTTTGTTCATTATTACTTCAGAGGTACTCTATAGAGGTTTGAATTTTGTATTTCTTAATAATAATTTCAAAGGTTATGGTATGCCAAAGTGGAGTTCTCCTCTTAATCATCTAGCTTATGCTGATGATAACATCATTTTCTCCTCTGCTGATAAGTTGTCTTTGCATATGATTATTAATATGTTGGCGGAGTATGACAAATAATCTAGTCATAAAATTAACAAGGAAACGAGTTTTTTCTATGTATCTCACAAGATTGATGGCACAATCACCCAACAAATTGAAGTGATCACTAGTTTTAACAAAGGAAAATTTTCTTCTACCTATTTAGGATGCCCTATTGGGCATGCAAGGAAGAGTAAAGAGTAAGTTTCAAGCCTGGAAAGGAAAGATTCTATCATGTGGTGGTACGGCGATACTAATTAATAATGTGCTATAAAGTCTTCCTATTTTTTTACTCTTAGCTATTAGTCCTACTAAATGTGTTATTCATGATCTTGGACCAAGATGTGTTTTCTGAAGGAAGAAGGTGAATTTGGCTTTAGATCACTGATGGATGTATCTAAAGCATTATTTGCCATGTTATGATGAAATTTCAGGACTACTAAATCTATGTAGACCAATTTTATGTGGAATAAATGTTGCAAGAGGTTTAGACCTGAAGTAATAGAATGGAAACGAGGTTCAACACTGTGGAAATACATGCTTGAAGAGATTGATAAGATGATATTGTGGGAACTCAAATGTAGTCACTAAAGTGTGTTGTATGATAATTGGACAAAAACGGGTGCACTGCACTATGTCATTCCCCCGTCTAGTAATTTGAATGATTATGTGGAAGAGATTAATGAACAATTTTTGAAAGTTGCAATAATTATTTCCTCAAGAGATTACAGATCAGATTCTCAAGAATTTATTTGGAGATTATTTTAGAATGGGATAAGCCTTGGTGGATGCTCTCTAGCTCTGGAAAATTTACTATGTGGGAGGATGTGAGACAAACGGAGTGTTAAGTTATTCTCATACATATGAATTAAAGGATTGCCTTTCAAAAAGCTTTCTTTCTCGAGAGATTATTCAAGAAAAGAGCGCCAATTGGGGAAATAATTGTCAAAATGAAGGTGGTGGAGGAAACATTATGCTATTGTTGCGCTAGTTCTCAGCTGGAAACCATTGACCATATTTTTCTATAATTACCTTTCGCTAAAAAGGTTTAGCAGACATGTGCAAATGCAGTGGGGTTTCAAGTGTCAGACACTCAATTAAAGGTAGTTATTCATAGATGGTGGAACATGGATGCCTCTCCAAAGTTGAAGCTAATTTGCAGGCTATGCCTGCTTTCATTATTTGGTAGTTGTGGAAAATAAGAAATGCACATAAACATGGAGAGAAGATGTCTTTTTACAAGACTATAAAGGATATTAATAGACATATATGTTTCATGACTAGATGTAGGTACCCATGGATGTCTATGATCCCTTTATATTGGCTTGATTTAGTAAAGTTCTTTGAAAACTATACTCCAGTTGTTGTTACTAAAATTGTGCATTGGAAAAAGCCTATGGTTGGTTCTTACAAGTGTAATACTGATGGAGTAGCAAAAGGTAATCCTGAGCCCAGTTCTAGTGGTTTCTGTGTGAGGGATTCGATAGGAAATTTCATTTATGCAGAAACTACCAAGTTACAAGATGGTAATAATCTTGTGGATGAGGCACAAGCTTTGATAGTGATAACGCTCAACTACACTTCATCCGATTATAAGTGTAGGCATTCGATAACAAGTATAAATCCAACTAGGAGTTGGGGTCGATCCCTTAGGGAGTGATACCGTAAAGAATTCGATCACGAAGTAAAATGATGTTCTAATCATTTGTAGAAGTAGACATTTTCGCAAAAAATAAAATAAATAACAAGGGATTGACAATTAATGTCAAATGGGGGGATTTGGGTGAACAATTAACAACTAAAAATATCCGGGAGTAATCAAGTATAGGAGATTTCTAAGGAGTGTGATAAATTGGATGTCAATTTTGCTAAATGGGTGATTACTATTTACGAAAAGTCGTTGAACTTCACTAGGTACGCTATGCCTTAGGTGTAATAGATATTTCTCAATCAACTATCATGAATCAAACGAGTTCTCTCGAACCTCGACAAGCACAACACATGAAACCAGCCCAATACCTTAATCAATCTACTTTTTCAAGCAAGATTGGTAGGATTGAATTTAGATCCACTTTCTCAAGCTAAGTCCACAATATCTCAATCACTACAATCATCAACCAATAGTTTTAACTCTAATATTTTTTTCTCAAGCAAGCTTAGAATGCTAGACTAGAATTGTATTTGTAACTACAATTCATTAATTAAAACTCAACTATCAATTGAACCCACTTCAAATCAACAATGAAATCAATAAATACTAACACCCATAAGCTAATTAAAACATTCAATCACATAATCACATCCCCAAGAATGAGAGTTTTAGCCAAACATCATAAAAAGCAAGAACTTGTTACCAACTATGTTTTCCATAAGCTTGGGTAACAATCCACAAGTTTTCAAATGCTCCAATTAAAACTAGAAATCAAACCAACCCTAAATCTCTACTAAAAAAGTGTAAGAACAATGTTTAGAATGCTGAAGATCAAAAACCCAGGACTGGATTATGTGGGAACTCCTTTTCTTCTTTTGAAAATCCATTTATACGTTCCCAGAATTTCAGCTTCAGAGTCATTCGACGAAATAAGTCGGGCTTCACCGATCTGGTCGGTGATGCGCTTAATGCTCTTTTCCATCACTGTCTTGGCTTGATTTTCTATCCTTTCTTTGTTGTAACTTTAGGTGATCGAGTTCAGGCTCGCCGACCTGTTCGGCGACGCGCCAAGTGCTTTTCATCTCGCCTTTTTGGCTTGCCTTTTCACCAATTAATCTGTAACTTTTGGCGGGCTAAATTGGCATCGCCGACCACTTTTGAGACTCGCCAAAATACCCATCTAATCACCGAATTGGTCTTGTGCATGGGCTGGCCTGCTGGAACTTTAGGCGAGTTAAAATTCCACTCGATGACTCGCTGAGTGGCTTTGGCGAGTAACAACCTTGCTTTTCTTCAATTTTTTCAGCGTTTTTGCTCCTTTTTGCCTAGTAATGCCTTTGCCTTGCTCTTTTGCCTTCATTGCTGTAAATTAGTATTTTAACATCAATTTAGAGCATAAAATAAGCATTGAGGATACTAAAACTTTGAATATTAATCCCTAAATGAGTCAAAATCCCCAACTCATCAACACCCCCAACTTAAACTGTTGCTTGTCCTCAAGTAAAACACAAGCTCAATCAGTTCACCAGAGATGTCTATAAATAGTGCTACTTAAGACTCAACATGAATGCACACGAGGTTCAGTCTATCCATGCAATGCTTAATTGTGCATTACAAGTTTCAAACTGTGACTAGCCATTATCAAATAGAAATCAAGCTCACAATGCTTTCTTCAAATGTGAATTCAAACTCAACAAAAGTATTCGAATGCCCTCACATCAAGAATGATTTCAAGCCCACACAAAGCTCATCAAAATTTAAGAATTAAGGAATTAAAATCTACTCTCACACTCCCAAAGATAAACACATGCATGATTCTACCCATAGGCTTGCCCGTATTTTCCAATCAACATGACAATAAGCTCAATCAAGATCACAAAGGTCTTTCAAGGCTTGTAACGGGGCTGAGGGTAAAGGTATGATCATTTTGGCTTAGTGACTTCTACCTTCATGAAGCATGACTTGCATTTCACCTTTTCTCCTTTCCTTTCACTCGTTTCGATTTTCACAATCCACCCTAAGTTCTTTTAAGCATGATTCATTGGACACCCATTTCATTTTATCCATTGCACAAGATTCATTGCAACACATCCACCATACAATATGATGCTAAACCATAGTGGACTATGTTGCTACCCTTCATAGGAGTCTACTCAATTACCACATCTAGGTATTATCTAAACACCATATACATAAAGTCTTATCAACATACCCAAAACTCATAATGACTAAGTAGGGTTCTACTATCAATAACACATAACAATAATGTAGCCCATTCGTACTAAAGACAACATCAAAGTCTATCATATCAAGTCACAAAAGACCAAACAATACCGGAATCTAATAAAGCATAAAATACATATCGGTAGTCACATCCGGAGGACACTCTTGTTCACCTCTATCTTGGAGAGAATAAAGCCTATTCTTCTTTGGAGCATTCCCATTCGAACCACTAGGAGCAACTTGCTTACCCTCTCTTCCCTTAGCCTTCATCTTTGGGCAATTTCTCATCTTGTGGCCACTTTCACCACAACTAAAGCAACTCTCCATACCGGCTAAACATCTACCGTCATGTCTCTTTCCATACCTAGCACAAGTAGGCCATAGGGATTCACTACTAATTCCTTTCGGTTTAGGGTTAGACACCCTATCTTACCTATACTTAGGAGCATTGGAGTACTCTTGTCCGGAAAACCTTTGTCTATTCCTAGAACGACCATGTCAATCAGACCTTTCATGAGAGGAATCACCATCATTATTTCTAGACCTCTTTTTCTCCCTAGCTCTCCCTTTTAGTTTTGCCTCCTTAATTTGTTGAGCATGAGTCATAAGATGAGAAATATCCATATCATGAACAAACATAGTCGTACGACATTCTTTCACCACTAGATCGGACACTCCCGATACAAACTTACTCATCTTATCCCTAAGATCCTCCACAATAGAAGGAGCATACTTAGATAGTTGGGTAAACCTCAAGGCGGATTCCTTAACACTCATACTACCTTGCCTAAGGTTAATGAATTCAAGCACCTTAGCCTCTCTCATCTCTAGAGTGAATAACCTATCAGGAAAAGCATTTTTGAACCTCTCCCACTCTATAGGACCCATTTCTACCGATCTTGCTTCTTTCTATTGATTAAACCACACTTGAGAAACCCCCTTAAGTTGGTAGGCGACCAATTCCGCCTTTTCTACCGGAGTAACTCCTATAATATCTAACACCTTATGGACCTCATCTATAAACTCTTGGGGATCTTCCTCAAGTTTTGACCCATAAAACTCCGGAGGGTTTATCCTCATAAAATCCCTCACTCTTGAAGCGGTCGTACCCACATTTGGGTTCACGGGAGCTACTACCTCTCTATTGGCTTGGGCCGTCACGGCTTGAGCCATCACTTGAAAATCCATCCTAAGCTCCATATTAGTCACATTCCCACCTATAGGGTCAATTGGAGCTTGAGGAAAAACTTGGGGAGGAACTTCTTAATCCTCATTGTCTTCCCCATTCCTTCTAGCATTAGCCCTTGTAGTAGTCATATCCTGAAAACCAATGGGCACGAAATAAGAGAAAGACCTAATAGAGTTAAACACTGTGGCACGACTTAGAGAATGAATAAGTGAAGTTTCCTAAGCATCTAATAGCCTCTCATTCATAAATGTGGCGCGCTTCACACTTATGAACAAGACTATACTAGACGTGGTTTTGAGACATCCTAGAACCATTCTAAATCTTGTGCTCTAATTAGTACCCCCTAGATGTAACATAGCGTATAAGACCTCGAGAGGCCTCATACAAGCTACTTAGCATATCATAGAATAAAATAATAGAAAAGTATGGAAATTCAAAACATTTTCCCAATAAATCAAAGTCTCATAAAATGAAGCGGAAGTCTTTAACATTGTCTCAAACCATCTAATACATGAATAGTCTTGGGACACAACCCATACAAAAGTTCTAAACATAAAAAAAAGACATAAAAGGAAAGGCGATCAAACCCTCGATCTATGAGGACTCACCAAATCTTCACTCCTTGCTCTACTTAAGATCCTAGCCACGAGGATGGAAGTCAATATCGCCGGACCCTACATTTGATAAGAATGTAGGCAAGAGTATGCGTTAGTACAAAATGTACTAAATATGATGGTTAGCATATAAATCATCAACATAAGCATATCATAGGTATTAGTCAACATAAGATATATACCATAAACATAAGAAACATCATCATAAAACATAGGTTATAAGCATAAGAAGTAACAACATAGTCATAGGCATAATCAATGCATCTAGATCAACATAATATAAGATAAACACTTCATAAGTAACCTCAAAACATGATTGTGAAATGCATGGATAAGACCCCATAAATTGCACCCATGCTAAGCAAACCACTTTAGGCCCTCATTCATATTCATTATCTTTTTATCTCATCCTAAGCTTATTTCTCATAGACAAGGGAACATTCATCTTTAGTCACATATATCAAGGAAGGCAACTATAGTAACAATCCAAACTAATCTAAAATCATGCAAGTAAATCTCATATTAGAACATACTTACAATACTTCCTAGAAGTAATCTTGTTTCATCATAAACATGCTACTTTGATTAGGGACTTGTCCCTCTTTAGTCATTCTTACTAATCATGGAAGAGTATCTATCTACTAGACCAAGACACATCGTCACTCATGAATGGTTACAATTTACCAATTCAAGGTTGTCAAGGAAAATCACCTTACTATGCTAGACCAAGCTATCATGGAAAACATACTCTCATGCAAGTCCAAGCTACTCAAGGAAGGGTACTATTGCTCAATCCAAGCTATCATGAAATGATATGGCCTCACCAACTCAAGCTATCATGCAAGCATTCTATTATGCTAGCTCAAGCTACGTTGGAAGGGTACGATTGCTCAATCCAAGGCTATCCATGAGTTCTACTATCTCAAGCTACCATGCATGGTCTTGTCTTACCAAGTCAAGCTATTCATGAAGGGATATCATATCACTACTTCAAGTTAACATAGTTCTTACATGAAGCCTTTGAACATTCACGGGGTACTTCTTGAAGTATGCCTTAATTCATCTCTATTTTGAACACTGACGGGGTACCTCTTGAAGTATGCCTTAATTCATCATGAAGGTTTATTAGATCATGCGTGAGCATTCGTCACCATCCATGATCACTTTTACTCTTAGATACATTTTAGGTGAGCAAACCTTTCAAGCTAGAATCTTCATTATGTGAGAAAGCCTTTCACATCATGTTCAATATGTGTTCATGAGAATGTCCTTTCAAGCAACACAATATCAATATCATAATCATTTACACTTTACTCTCAAAGTGTTCTTAAAGTATTTACATAGGTTTTATAAGACATGCATAATCTCATACATTCATAATACAGGTCATGTGGGTAAAGTCCTTCCACAACAATACCATATACAAATCAACATACATATAAGCTTCACTCTCAAAGCCTTAACATTCATAGTTCATCATATTAGCCTTACTCTCAAGCCCTAAAAATTTCACATTTATAACTACAAGCCTTACTCTCAAAGCAATACTTCTCATGATCATCATGTATGCCTAGATCTCAAGACATTCTAATCACATGCTTTATTTTTAAGCAATTCTAATCATATATCCTCATGTAGGCTCAATCTCAAGCACTACCAATCATAATTCATCATATATACTTTAATCTAATTCAATTCATGTCTATATGATTTACTCTTAAGCAATCCATATATATGTGCTTTAATCTTAAGCAATCTGTAATGTAATTCATCAATCTTAGAAGATCACATCTAAGCCCTCAATTTCCCCTTTCATGGCATAAAATCCAACTATATCAAATTCACCTTAGAATAATAGGTTAAGCATGAATACATGTATAATCATACTAAAAACATGCAATTCTATCATAAACAATCATAATACACTCTATTGGATCATAACCCATAACATTAGAAGAAACCCTAGATTGACTTGGGGAATTCTTTTTCTAAACTGGGAAAAACATTCATACCTTGATTACAATGCCCACAAAGCTTGAAACAAAGGAGACTTGATTTGATCTAACTTGAATCTTCTTCTTCTTCTTCCTCTCTTTTTTCGTTTCAAACATGGACCTTAACTTACCGAACTTTCTAGAGAGAGAATATTTGAGAGGGAATTGGGTTTCTTTTGGGATCTTGAAATAATGACTTAGGATGACTTAATTTAGGTGTCTAAAGTCCTTATATAGGTGGTCTAGATTAGGATAAAACGACACCACTTAATCCTACTTAAAATCGGAAAGTTCCATAAGTCCTCAACTAGCCACCCTACTACCTCATCTACGATACCCCAACTACGGGGCGTAGGTGGACCTACTCCCCGTACTGGTTGGGCGTGGTTTGGTGTTCAGAGACACTAGAACAAAGGGCTTGAACCAATACCCCCAACCACGAGGTGTGGACCCATCCCCGGGGCGCAGGTCCTGCCCGTGGTTACTGCCTTAGGCAGATTCCTAGGGTGCTCATCCACAAGGCTTCCCACGGAGCGTGGGTCCAAC
Organism: Solanum chiquidenum; assembly: GCA_029582725.1. Classification (NCBI taxonomy): domain Eukaryota; kingdom Viridiplantae; phylum Streptophyta; class Magnoliopsida; order Solanales; family Solanaceae; genus Solanum; species Solanum chiquidenum. Next base: position 20,345 of record JAJOOS010002039.1, read on the forward strand.
CATGGGGCGTGGATGGCCCTCGGGGGTGACCCATGGAGGTTCTGAAAATTGTTAAGTCTCTCTCTTTCGTATACGGGGTGTTACAGTCTAGGCTACGTTGTACTTATGTTTGTAATTGTTTATTGTATGCATACTAAGTTGTGGTTGCATGTTATATTTCGCATACTGGAATTAGCCGGTGGTTCTACCAGTACACTATAGTTGTGTACTGATATTACACTTACTCTTTCTTTGTTGAGTACAAGTCATATTCGGACGGCTTCTTTGAGACCTCAGTTGTTAGATGCGTGACATCTGACTCCAAGGGTGAGCTAACTTCTTCCGAGCTACCATAGATTCTTTCCTATCTCGTTGTCCATCTTTATGGGCACACTTTGGACTTTTAATTTATGTTTTCCTGTTGGGGTTACATCCCTTTATTCTTGACTAGTTATATGTTTTGGTGCAACGACTTTCAGATCCTAGATGGTTAATTTCTGCATTGTTTGGTTGACTGGTTGAGTTTATGGAAACTCAATTTTTTGATTGTTTTAAACTGTGTTTTCTAGTATTTTATATTAAGACTTGGTTTTTGAAATGGTTTGATGGGTTAAGTTTGGATTGGTAGATTGATTTTCCCACCGAGGATTAATGTGGGTCCCACTCACGACTAGTTAGGATCGTGACAAATTATTCCCACTATGAAGGGATGTCGTTAGCCCGGGTTAATTTCAAATAATGAAATTTTTGTCGTGTCACTTAATTTAAATTGACGGTTTATTTTAAAAATTCTTGAGATTTCGCATGAGGTACCTTTTGAATAACGACGAGATAGGTTGTTATAATAATTTAGTATACGTTTATTGCATGTGTATATAAAGCACAAACCTATTGAAATAACTAGCAAGATAGACTCGTAAATTTGAATGGTAAGTTATTGTTGACTACTAACACATTAAAACACTTAATAGATACAACATACGAGAAAATATAATGATAATTTATAATTATAAGCATGAAGATATGCAAATTTTAACGCAAGCTAATAAGATTTATTAGGTTATAATGAATATTTTTACATGTAACAATAAATTAATGGACAAAAAGTTTTGGTAATACAATGCCAAATATTTAGGACAAAAATATATTTGAGCTATTAGATATAAAAAAAAAAAAAAAAAAACTGGACTATTTTATGCCACCTTATATTGACATTACAACATTCTTTTAAAAAAATATATAGTTGAGCTATTAGATACCAAAAAATAAAATATAAGTTTTTTATGACAATTTAAGTCATATTATGATGGCAAAATTCCTAATTTTCCTAACATGATTAATTTTTATATCTTTTGTAATGCATCTTGTTTAAAATATATTTTGCTCTTACCATATATTCTTGAACTTTAATATAAGATAATAAAAATTATTAGGTCATAAATGATTTTTTTACTTGTAACAATAACATAATAATATCAATATTTGGCAATACAATGCCAATATTTAAAAAAGAAATTTGAGCTATTAGATACTAAAAAATAAGTTGTGGGCTATTTTAATGTCAAATTTTAATCTACTTTATATTGTCATCACAATATTTTTAATATATATACTCCCTCCGTCCCATTTTATGTGGCAACATTTGACCGGGCACGGAGTTTAATAAATAGATAAAGACTTTGAAATGTTTACCAAATTGCCCTTCAAAAAAATAGACTTATTTTTCTCTCTCCTAATAAATGTATTATAGTACTCTTTTCAAGATTAAGTGGGACCAACAAGGGTAAAAGAGGAATTATACCTTTAAATACTTACCAAATAAGGAAATGTGACATTCTTTTTGGGACTGACCAAAAAGGAAATGTTGCCACATAAAATGGGACGGAGGGAGTATATTCTATTCTATATTATATAAGCCAACAAAACAATGCAATAAGGAATGGTTCCAAAAGTAATACAAGTTGTACCATATGTGGACCCACTTCTCCTAATACAAGTTGTCCTTCTCTTTCAACACGTGTCCTAAGAAAAGTGTTCTTCTTTTCTTACTCCCAAATCCTAATGTTGCTTGAATTTCTTTTGCACCTTTCACTTCTACTGTAGCATTTCTTGAATTTCAGGTGTGTTGGATACTCTTGCATGTGTTTTCCTTTTCAGTGTTTTTCGTCAGAAATTCATTTGAGCACGTGAGAAAGTGAAGGGCAGAGAAAGTAATTAAAGTCTCCATCTTGATTTAAGTAATCTGAACGAAGATACTGAAAACATTTGATGACGTAAATAGGGGTAAGGAATTTTAGTTTTAGTTTAAAACCTTAATATGTAATTGTATGTTTTAAACAATAAAATGAACTTGCGATTTTTTTTCTTAAAATGGTGATGATGTTGGCATATGATAGGCTTAAGGGTAGGTAAGTGAGATGTACTCCTACGCATATTACAAAGTAATTATAGCATTTATTATTTGTATTTGGTGTATATATAAAGTTTTACTCGCATATTTATTGACATTGTAAAGTATATACATGTCATATTAATGTTTTATGACATTTACTTTACTCTTTGAGCAAGAAAGCTTAACCCTGAAAAAATCTACTCAGTTTAAAACGAGGAGGGAAAGTAGGGTCTTCCATGATGCACTTGACCAATGAAAGATGTTTGTGGAGATTCAAGGACTATTTTGACAGGTATCTTATTCTAAAAGTTAATCACACATCTTCTGGAGTACAATCACATTCTCTTCGATATTTATTTTATTAGTTTTTGAATTCTAATGGAGATGTTAGTGATGACTTTTTGAGTAAAAGTATTGTTGTTTTTTCCTGTCGTGTACATTAATGCACAAATATAAAGTTTTAGCTGAAAACTTTCTGTGATGATTCATATATTGTCAGGTTTAGTTTGATGCAAGAGCATATTATCCTATAATGATGCAAAAATGAAATTGTCAAATGAACGTGTTTATTAGACATCTTAAAACACATGAATTTTGAAAAAAGACGAATATTGAAATAGATTGAATTCTGCATATCTATAGTGAAAATTCATTTCTCATCAATGGGAACCCTCAAGATCTCTTAAAAAACTTTGAGAAGTTCAGTAAAAGATATTTGCTGAAACAATGAAGATAGTAACTCCACTAACCTTCAGTACTCTTCAAAGCATTCTCCGATTTGGCAAAAGTCACCATTTCAAGGATCTTTTTATCAGTGAAATTGTTTGTTAAAGTGAGGTATGTAGTATGTATTCTTCCATTCGACTTCTACACTATATACTTCAAATATTTAGTTTGTTAATAATTTATGATTCCCCACATATAGAAGTTGTTGGTAGTAAACAATAACTTTATCAACTTTATGTATTCGATGTGTCCTCATCAGAAAGAGAAATTGCAGGTATTTCTAAGCAAGAAAGAGACACATTTAGGTCACAGTGTTGCCTTATTTTTCATTGTTTAGAAGAACACATCACATTCTTATTATTCTATTTCTAGAAAAATCAGAGCTATCTCATCAAAGTAATTAATATATGCGACTTTATGTTGAGAATCATGAATGACTACTATTTAAAGGTTTTGTGTAGTGTTGTTATGATTGGTGATACGATGTCATTTTGATTGTGTGATCGTTTTTTACCCTTTGCCATGTGAATCCCAATGTCCATTTGCATATGAGAATTACAAGTGATGAGCATGTTTATGGTTAGTACGGTTAGTTCAGGACACATAGCACTCTTGGAATTTAATAAAAGAACTGCTGAAAAAAGGTATTTGTCAATTTTCTGATCTTTGAAAAGTCTTATAATTCATGTATTTAAGGACTCCTTAAAAAGTTTCTCCTTTCTTATAAATCTATTCAATTATGTTTTAGCAGAGAGAAATCTCACATACAGTAGACCACATTATTATATTTCAATATGTAATCTCAATTTCCTACTCCTTGACTTTGAATAACTTGAATTTTCACCTCTTGCTAAGTTCGCTCTTCTCACTCTCATTCTCTCCAATTCTATTTGTAGTTTCTTAATGTAGTTGGTAGCTTCTTCCAGTTGATCTGACAATGACAAAAATTCATGCAAATCCCAAATAATCCTCACATGTACTCTTTAGTTTTTGTTTTTATCCAGTGTGTGGTATTCATATTGGAGTTCGACTAAATTCAAATTTGGGCAAGGAAATCCCACTTAAGGGGAAAAATGCTTCATAACAAAAGTGACTCTGTACCCCAGAGACTTGAACCTTATAAGTACTCTTTAAATAATGATAAAAGAATATGCATATATTATGTACAAAATTCTAAATCTACTATGTTTGTAAATTTTGTGTTGTGTTTGCAATTGTGTGTTGCTGCCATGTAATGGCTGGTTTGTTAATGAAATTTGATTCTTATTTGGAAGGACCATGTCTTCAATCTGTATTTTGGTCCCTTTTAGCATCAGTTGATGTTACAACATTCATTATGTCTATACTACTTGACCTATTCGCGAACTAAGCAACTACACTAATAAGGCACAACCACAATGATCTTTTTGGAAGTCCTTATGTCGCATCCTTCCTTTTAAAATAAAAAGCTGACATCAAGGCACATTGGTTTACTTTACCAGAATAACAAAAAGAATGGCACCTTTAGTTATACTTTTCTTGATGACAAACCAAACAACAGAGACACTGACAAACTTTCTTCTAATTTTTGATTTTTCATTCATCTGAAGGTGTATGCAAATTTGCGTTCTCTCTGTTAAATTTCCGCCCAGGTGAGACAGATGCATCTTCTGTATTATATCGCTCTGATTTTATTTTTGCAGCCATCTTCATTTCAAGTTAATTCAGCTGATTGGTTTTTGGTGTTTCACTAGCTTTTGTAGGTACCTCAAAATACTTCCTTGCTATGTAGTTTTTCTAAATAGCCAAGGTTGGCTACCAAGCCGTGGAGTGTAGCTCCAGGTCATTGAAATGATAAATCAAGACATATCCGAAGATTCAATATACATTTGATATGTCTAATATTATTTTCATAATGTACTTGCATCTTTACACGTCGTAGAGATAACTATTTTGTTAAACACAATGATGTACACAAAAAATACTTTTCACATGTAACAATAGTTTCCGGTTAATGTCGTATCTGGATGAATTTACAATGCTCAATGGTGTGAGCATCAATTTTCATTTGCAAGGAGTGTTGCTTTAGTTTATAGCTATATATTTTTAGTTTGAATGACATATACCCAAGTGATGATGCCTCTTTTGTTGCCTGTACATTTGCTGATATCATGTAAGTAGACAGCACTAACAGAAATCTACTAAATGGTTTATAATAGTGACCCCCAGAAATCTCGAGCATTTTGGTATGGTCCAATATGATTTTCAGTTTCATTTCACAAATTTGACAGTGTTGGGCCTGTGCTAGGCACGGGCCATGGCCTCTCTAGTATATATATATATATATATATATATATATATATTAAAAATACGACTTTTTTTACCAAATATTAGGCCACATTATAATGACAAAATTCCTATTTTATCTAATGTGATTTTATTTTGCTTTCTATCTTTTGTGATTCATCTTATTTAAAATATATTTTTCTCTTATCATATTCTTTAAATTTTAATACAAACTAATAAAATTATGCCACATTATGATGAAAAAATTCCTAATTTTTTCTAATGTAATTTTATTTTGTTTTCTATCTTCTGTGATGCATCTTGTTTAAAATATATTTTCTTCTTACCATATATTTTAAGATTTTTTAAAATTTTAATTCTCCTAATACCTCTTACTTTATATTTTAGAGCTCCTTAATTTATAAAATATATTTTGTTCATACCATATATTTTAGAGCTCCTTAATTTGAAATGTTATAAAGATAATGAAATAATATCCCGTTTATTCTCTTTTTTATTTTTTTGACCCGTTATGATTTTGATCGGTCCTGTTTTACCTTCTTTTTTTTTAAAATAAAAATAATCCTATTCCGTTTGTTCTCTTTTTTATTTTATTTTTCCTTATTTTTTCATTTTGTATCATTCTGTTTAATTTTTAGCCCATCTTACCTATAAATGTCCATAAAATTAGAAAAAGTCCAACTAAACTAATTTATTTAGCTATATAAAATCATTGTTTCTTTATCGAATGAGAGTAACAACATATATTTTTGAAAGAAATGAATAAAGACTCCTGAGTTGGTTTTTCACCTGATAACACATTACACATTAGTTGATCGATGCTAAAAATTCTTTCGAAGAATCATAAAATACGGAAAATTTGCTGATATAGTTCCCAAGAGAGAACATAGAACAAAATGAAAACATAGATTCAAGAGAAATCATTTTTTTAACAGGAGCATTAAGGTAATTAACTTATGTTCTGATCTTTAAAGTAAGAAAAGTACATTTTTATTGACTCGTCTTAGTGCGGGCAAAATGAGCCCATATTTTAGTAATCCGCCCATATTTTAATGGGTTGGGTGATTGACTTTTTACATGGGTAAAATATGGGTTGATACCCATATTCAACCCATAAAAATATGGGTAAAATACGGGTAAACTATGAGTAAAATATGGATAAAATATGAATTAGCCAAATGAGTTAAGCTTCTAACTTTTATTCACTCAAAATTCATGATATCACTAAAAAAAATTGTAACTTCTCTTCTATTTTTACCCATATCAAATATGGGCGGTTGAATTATTACCCATTTTATGTTGACCCATTTTCAACCCGCCCATTTGCCACCACTAGTATTGACATTGCTTAAGCCTTAAAATGCATTAAGCATGTTTTAGTCCTAAAATGCAACTATTCATTTACTTTGAAGTTAAGAATATTTTTCCCTTGTTATTACATAAATTTAATTTATATTGAAAAGTTAGGATTTTTTTTTCCGACTTTTATGATACAATAAAACTAAATGAAGCATTTTCAACATTTTTCATCTTAAAAAAGACTAAAATATTTTCTCCATGTTGAACTCTTAAGTAGAGTACTATTTACTCATGAAAATATGGGTAAACTAGTATTTTACCCAATCCATTTTTACCCATATCAAATATGGGGGGTTGAATTATTACCCATTAGTAAAATTATCCGCGCTTCGCGCGGGAACTTAATATCACGAAATTATAAAATAATACTTAAAATCTATTAGTCATTAAAGCTAAAATATTATATCATCTTACATACAAGATTACGTAGTAACAAACATTAATAATGTAATGGAAAATGAAAATTATTACATCTTATCATTTATCATTAATAACATAAGCATAAATTAATGACTGTAAAAATACATACCAGGATCTGTAACATAAGCAATGGTGTTAGTGTGCCACACAACAGGAACAAAGTACACAAATATTTAATTGTGAAGAAGAAGAAGTGGTTCAGAATTTTTGTTGTTTTTAAATGAGAGGAAACAACAAAGGATAGTGTAAACAAATATTTATTGTGCCTTATCAAAAATGTTACAACTATTTGGAAAAGTTGCAACCCTTCGAAAATGTCACAACCTTTCATAAAAGTCACAACTTTTCATAAAAGTCTCAACTCTTCATTAAAGTCGCAACTTTTCATAAAAAGTCACAACTTTTCTTAAAAATCACAACATTTCATAAACGTCGTAACTCTTCATTAAAGTCGTAACTTTTCATAAAAGTCACAACTTTTCATAAATGTCACGACCCGAGCCTACCCTGGAAGTGGCCGGCATTCAAGAACCATTGATGGTCCCCAAGCGAACCCTCATCCTGGCTGACTTCAAGCGGAAGACTAACTCAAGCATACAAAGCTTAAAAACTGAATAAAATTCAATAAACTCAACTTTGTAAAACATTAACTCAAATGAACAACTTAGAATAAAAATAATATATTCAACTCGCCATAAAATAGGCAACTTAGGTCTTTAAAATATTTGATAAAATAAATAAATAATACAGACTTCTCAACTATACTAACTATCTATGAAGCCTCTAACTGATAAAGATGGAAGTCGGGACAAGACCCACGACATCCTGACTAAACTGAAAAGTAAATGAAATCCTCCGGAAGCAAGGAGGCTCACCATAGCTAACTCGAACTCTCGGATGTATCAACGAAGCTCCTGTTGATGATCCTGAATACATGTGTCTGTATCATGAGAAGATGCAGGCCAAATGGCTCAGTACGTGGAATGTACGAGCATGTAAGAGAAATTCTAAAGCATAAACATAAGCTTTAACTTTGAGAAAAGGAAACATACTTACCTCTTCTCAAACTTACTCAACTCAAGGATACTCAAAACTACTCAAACTCACTCTGTTGACACCCAATTTTGACCATCCGCAATATAAATTAATCATCGAGCTTCTTCAATTTCAAACGATTTGAAATAATTAGTTTCACAAATTTTCAAAATAAAATAAAATAATAATAAATAAAATAAAAATGTTTTGCAAGTTTTAAAATAGTCTATCAACTTTTATATATGTTTTATATAATTATGTATAAAATAAGTATATCCTAAATATTTGAAAATCATCTCGAATGTATATTTAGTGTATTTTAAAGTGGTGGCTATAATTTTGAATTAATTAGCTTTTATGAAATTTGAAATATTTTTTGAGTTATTTAATGTAAGTTTTGTCAATTTTTATAATTTTTTTAAAAAAATAATAAATATGTTTTTATAATTACGTATATAATTAGTATGTTTTTATTTAAAGTCGTCTTAAAAGGTTTTAGTTTTGCTTTAAATTTTCCCGATTGGTTTAATTAATTAATAGCTAAAGTGATTATTATATCTTGATAAGATTAAGAAGCTCGTTAGTTAATTATATTAACTCGTCTTATTTTACTAGTCTAATTAACTAAAAGAATTCAATTTGGCTAGATTGTTAACTCCAAATGGCTACGATTTAAAACTCATATAATTCTTATCTTAATTCCAAGTTTAGCTTTTCCTCACATCATTTTAATCCATTTGCAAAACCAACTTTTGGGCCGTTACTTCACAAATTCCCAATCCATACATACCAATTTGCTGGCCCAATAACCCACAACATTACATACACCAATGCTCTTAACATAATAACCCATCAACATACCAAACTGACCCGACCCCACCCTGTACATCGTCGTCTTCTTCAAACGCAGTGAGCGAAGCAGATTAGCGACCCAGAAATCGCGGACAGCAGCCAAAAGTCGCGAGCAATACCAAACCCGTACGCGACTACCATGCAGAACCCATAACCCTAGCAACCTAATCGATCAAATCGTTGTTCCCTTTCCCCGTTTTCAGAGATCTTCAAATCTCTTTCACTGTTGATCTTGGAAAGGAGGAAAGAAATTCAAGTTTTGAATCTCTCCAACGGATTCCCCCTTTAAATGACCCCAACTTCCCTATAAATAACCCTCTTACTCTCAGTGATTGGGGGGACGGTTTTTGAGTTTTTTTTTTTTTAAAGCAATAGTCACTTCTACACTTTAAAAAAGATATATCTAGTTTTCTGATTCAAAATTCCGAAAAGATCGCCGCTCAGATTTTCTTAGCTTGCCTTTAGTATTCAAAGAGAGTAGTGGAATCGCTCTTCTCGTCGTCCTAGTTCGCTGCATCGGAAAAGGTAATACCCCTTACTTCGTTTCATTCTATTTAACAATATGTGTTGAAGTTGATTTCTGGTAGCTAGATTAATGGTTGAATTTTAAAGTTTTTTTTTTCTCTCGTCTATGTTTGATGTTGGAATTCATTTAATTTAGAGTTGCATCTCTTAAACGATCTTTGGTTTATTCCAAGAAATCTGGATTCTGTTGTTGATTCAAGTATGAAACAAATGTGATATAGTCATTCTTCGGCTGATTTTCGTCTCCAATTAACTTGGAAATTTGTTTGTTGGATTAGCATTTTATAACATTTAATAGTTCCGAGCTCGAAAGCATTAGCTATATAACAATTTCTTCCCTGTTTACTTTAGATGTGGTTGTAACCTGGGTTGCTCATGGATAGCTTAATATAATCTAATCTAATCTTTGTCCATGTTTCATTTTGATCTCAAACCATGACGCTAGGATTATAGTTCATCGCAACCCAATCTCTAATATGATTTACATCCTTAACATAAAAATTTCCGGCTCTTTTTTTTCCCGTAAATGACTTGCGTGCTCTCTCGTGATGCCTCAATTTTGTTCCCGTTATTGTTCAAATGCCAATTTCCTGATTGTTGGTCTTTCTTTTGTGTTCGTTTTCCCTATTGTCGGTGATATTAGCATTTTCAGATCTCTCTAACTAGTTTTGCTGCTCATTGTTTAAGCCAAATGTTCCATTAAGAAAATTGGTTTCTCCTCTACTAAATGCCCATCCCTATTTCAAAATACAGGCACTGTTTGATAACCTTTCCATGATGTCTATGACTTCTTTAACAAAAAAAATTAGTTTAGACCCTCGACGTGTTTGTTCTGGTTTGTAATGCCTTGTGTTTTTTCCTGTATACATATTTATTTACTTATTTAGTGTTAGTGTCAGCATTTTAAACACGATTTGAATTCGTTTCTCTCGAGCATTCTATTAGTATTCTTGCGTTTAGTATCAACTGAAAGTTGTCTTAACTTCTCTAGTTTCTTGGTTATTTAAAATAAATTTATCTTGTGCAATATTGGACCTCGTTTTTCCACTTAGTCGCTGCGTGTTTCTCCTCTATCTCTAGCTCCCCTGTTGAAATGGAGTTAGATTTCATGCTCGTTTGTATTCGTTTTGCATCCTTAAGATTAATGTTATAAACGTGTTTCATCAGCCTTGTCTTATTTTCTATCAATTATTCATATTGTGGGAAATAATTTATTTTTTTAGCTATCCATACTTGGTTTTATCTTTATTTAGAATGCTAAAATTTGGCTTGAACAAGAATTTGGTTATGGACATTATAATTCTTTTACAATCCATTTGCTCTCACTGTTTATATAGTATCTAAAAAGGTTCCTTCCTTTATTTAGTCTCTAAAACGTATGTTGAGCTAGTGACTTGGACACAACAAATTTGTCCAGTTGTTTTCACCATGGAATTATCTTAAAAAGATTTTTAAGGCTCTATTTTTATATATAATATATATTAGTTATGACATGTGTGTTAGTTGAGCATCAATATTTTTAATGAGTGTTTCCTAACCGTCTGGAGCACTAAACTTCTTTTAATTTATAATAATATTCATTTTTTATCCCTTTACATGTGATATGAATGAATATTAATCCTTATTATCTTGTCTTGCATGAACCCTCTCGGTTTGAGTCCATTGGACTCCCTTTGTTACTCTCCTTGCATTCCGAGTTGGATTGAAACCCAACACTCCTCTTTTTTATCGAGTCGACAGTCATCATGTTCGAGTTTTGAAAGCAGATGGACAAGGGTACAAGGCTGTAGTTGAAATACAAGCCTCCAAAAGTCCTAAGATGGACAATATACACTTATTATACAGCTATATACAGCTCAAAAACACAAAAATACAGATATGAGATAAATTACAGGTGTTCGGAAGCAAGAGATACATGAAAAGAGCCGATATATACGCTCATATACACTGATATACAACCGATGTATACAAAAATGGGAATTTGGTTAAGACCAAAATTTCCAGCGAAATTGGCCCAAAAGGAGGTCCAAATTCAATTTTTCCCTTACTCTTTAATTATTTAATTGTGATTATTTATTGTTTGTCGTTTAACTCTAACTTTATAATTTTTAATTAACTTAATTAGATTCCTCAAAAGACGAGTTACTTTCTTTGTGCTAGTTTGCTTTGAATACTTTTTTTTTGTTAAGGTCATTTATTTTATTAATTAAATATTGGTCGAATTTTGTATTTTAATTAAGTTAAATCTTTTTTCTTAAAAAGGATATGTTTTAAGGCCTCTTCACTTGATCACATTTTTATTTTAAAGTGGTTTTAAGTTAAAGTAATTTTCTCAAATGAACTTAAATTTTTTTTTTAATTATTTAGTCATTTTCTCGAAAAGATAGTCAAAGCTTTCTTTTAATCGATTGATTTAAAATAGTTTCATGCTTAATTTATTAAATTGGTTTAAATTATTGTTATTTTTTTAAGCGATTCAAATAAGTTTTAATTAGTGTAATTAGTTTAAAATTCTGATAAACTTGTAATTCAATTCAAGTGTTTTCAATCAAGGTTTCATTTTTCTTAAAAAATAAAAAATTGCTCTTTGTTTAACTATTTTCTCAAAATTAATCGAATATTATAAATTATTATTATTATCTTACGTTAAATTATTTTCCCAAAGAATTAGTCAAAAAATATATTTTAGTCAAGTCGCAGGTCAACTGCATGTTAGCGGGCACTTCAAATGCTTAAACCCTTCTCGAAGTGTAAATTGAACCCCGAACCCTCTTTGGTATTTTCAAATGATTTTTTCTGTTTAAATCTTTGAAAATTATAAGTTTTCTTAATTTCTTTAAAAATTAAGTGGCGACTCTTTTCTAAGTATTTTTCTCAAATTGTTTTGTACTTAGAACATTTCAAAATAGTGATTTTTCTAAAGGTTAGGAAAATTACGGCGTAACATACTCAACTCATAAGTACTCAAGAATAAGATACTCAACTCAGAGATTAGATACTCAACTCAAGGAATACTCAAAACTACTCAAACTTACTCAACTCAGAAGTACTCAAGAATAAGATACTCAACTCAAAGATATGATACTTGACTTGAAATACTCAACTCATGATACTCAAGGATAATGCAATAGTAAAAGATGCAATATATGGAAAGCTTTACAAAACAGTAAAAACAACTTAGTTCGTTAAAGAAAATGCAATAACAAACTCAACTTTACTCATATAATAAAGTAAAATAATTTCTGTGAGAGTTTCTCTAACCGACAACCATCACTTAAGAGCTATAGTGATGATACAACACTTTACCTCACGCTGCCAAGGACCATCCTATACCTTGTCATCAGTATAGAACCTGAACTACTAAGTGGATCCACTAGTCTATTGTGAAAAGGGTTCATCTAAAAAGTATGACCCTTTTTATAACACCCCGTATCCGAAAATGGAGATTTCAGATTTTCTGGTGTTACAGGTGGCACTCACGGACACCATCCACGGACCGTAGATGGACTCACGGTCCGTCCTGCAGGTCCGTGGTTCGTGACAGAAAACTTCCCCAAAACTCAGTCAGAAAATCGGCTAAGTCCCGACTCACGGACAGACCTAC
>JAJOOS010002040.1:0-30901 GCA_029582725.1 Solanum chiquidenum
AGTATGCAATATATATGTATTATAATTATTTTTAAAAATATAGTATGCTTATTTGGTAAGAAGTTGACACATTGTATTATAAGTGTATTAAAATGTGTAATAAATGTATTATCCATCAATAAAAATTGTATTATATGTGAATAATAAATTGTTCTTTGTAATATGAATTAAAAGTGTATTATACATGTATTAAAAGTGATCAAGTGAAAAAAAATGTTATTGCTATAAATGGTAAATATTTTTTATTTATATTATATTTATGTAAGTCTCCCTAATTAAAAAGTAAGGGAGAAATTGAATTTAGGCCTCCTTTTGCGCCAAATTCGCTGAAATTTTTGGGGTTTAATCCTAAACCCATTTTTGTATACATCGGATGTATATTAGTGTATATAAGCATATATATCAACTCTTTCCATGTATCTCTTGATTCCGAACACCTGTATCTCGCCTCAGACCTATATTTTCACACTTTTCGACCTGTATATGAGTGTATATCGATGTATATCAATGTATACCGGCTGTATCTCAGCCTGTTTTTAATTTTCTGAGACTTGTTTTCAATTTTCAGCCCCTGTATTAACCACCTTCAACCTGTTTGTCAACTTATCTATTCCCAGGGGTATGACTCGGAGAACAAATGGATTAGGGCCTTCGTGGCTCATTTCAAAATGCAAGGAGGAGAAGAGTCCAAAATAGACTCGAAGCGGATTTCACATGCAAAGAAAGAGTGATAAGATTAGTATTCACACTTAAACTTATTCACAAGAATAACATCTTTAGTATAAAAAAAAACATGGCATGAGTTTAATTTATAACAAGGTAAATTAGACAATTCACAACAAAATAAGGCTACTGTCAATACTTGGTAGATTTCAAAGAGACTAATTAAGAAGAGAAGAAGCCTATAGTGGACAATAAGAAAGCTCATTTGAGTTGATCAATGAAGACATATCATTGCTTATTATACTAAAAAAATGCCTTACACATGTTCATTCCAAAAGGTAATAGCACATTAATATCAATAATCAACAAAACGGGGGCATATTAGATGACACACTATAATCTAGCATGCTTGAATATGATGAAAATATATTAAATGTTCAAACCAATACAACAATGATAATCAGATCGCAGGAGAGGCAACCTCAATAATAATCATTGAAGCGAGACGAGCTATTTGTTATTACCATTAATCAAATACTTAACCATCTATAGCTAGACAGTAAATAATTTAGACAAGATCCAGATTCAAATAGAAAGGACAATAAAATTTAACAACAATACGATCTTACACAACGGTTTACGAAATCTCAATTTTTGCACATTACTGGAATGTGACCGAGCATAAATTGGCTCATTTGCTTCAAAAGGGGAGCTAAGGGGTTGGCACCAAGGAAAGGTTAATACCAAACGAAATCGTACATCAAATAATCGTAAAGACTAAACTCCAATTGCAACAAACTAAGATCCGGAAAATAAAACAAGAAACTCAGACTTTAAACCCTTTTTACTTGCAAATAATGCACTATTTCAAACAAGATTAGAGGGCGAAGATATGGCAGAGATTTCAAGCAAAAGAAGAAAATAAAATAGGAAATCTCAAAAGAAAGAACAGGAGAAAAAGATAGTCAAATACCATTAAATCAGAAACCGACTTAGAAACAATCTATTGAGAAATCAATCCTAGACATGATTCAAGAATGAAGACACTAAACAAAATACGCAAACATAGCTTTATTAGAAAACATCCCTTATGGGAACAGAAAGAGAGTCAACAGAAGACAAAACAATATAAACAAAGTAATACTTCAGCAGCTTGACACAGATAACCTTCATATATCGATTCAAAAAGACGAAATCATCTATAGAATGTGATTTTGAACTTCATGACTGACCTACTAATCCACAGCCAATAAGATGAGAACCAACAAGACGAGATTAATGGCGAGATAAAAGACCTTAACATGGAGAAATTGATCCGACATCAGATGGGATCATCAAGATTTCGAACAAACAACAACTTTCGAGCCATAAGCTATTTAAACCACCTCAATCAACAATGAGTCGCAATACTCGCAAGATATACCAATATTAAAACATCTCATAATAATTAATAAGCGACCAGTCTCATATCAGTTTAGCAGAAAGATCACATAATTAGACCATAAAACTAAACTATTATTAATTCAAGACAGAGAAACTAAAATCATAAAATGAGGGTTACCTTTCCGGGGGCAGCGAATTGAGACCAAACGAGCAAAAAAGCGCAGCCACTTCTCACACCGATTTAGACTCGAGCAGCAGACTAGGAAATTTGAAACAACTTTTAACGCAACCTTCCTCGGAATTTAGAATTAGAAAATCGGCTTGAAATTTCTTAAGTGTAAAACGACTATAGCCTCAGAACTAACTCAAAACTTTTTTTTTTGTAAGCTATTTTTCGTAAGTTACCTCAAAATCCAATCTCCCCCCCCCCTCTCAATAGTGGAAGAACATAGGTATTTATAGGGGAGATTCGAATTGAAAAAGGGGGGGAAACGAGTTGAAAAGATGGATAAGAATAGAATTCGTCCTTCGGGATGGCTCAGTTGGTTTGGAGGGTGGTTATCCACACGGATGACCCGGGATCGATCCCCCCTCAATGCCTTCTGAGTCGAGCTTGTTGCATAGGGCTTGCCTAGTGCGGTTTACATCCCCTGTGTAGTTTGCAGGCTATTACACAGTGGGGGGTTTACCCAGTGCGCACAAAGTGCTACCACAGAGTGCTCACCCAAAAGGGCAGAGGCTGTGGAAGAGGTTGTAGCGGCTGCGGGTTATCCTGGGGTTCCAAAAAAAAAAGAAAAAAAGAATAGAATTCAAAATTCAAAATCTTGATCAGATAATAAATAAAGTTGTCAATTGTACCAATTTTCAACGAAAAAGAGGGGAGAGGGGAAGAGGAGGACGCGATTTGCTGTGGGATTTCCGGTCTGAGCAACTGTCGATGTTGACGTTTACTAGCTTTCTGGGTTTCGTCTGAAGAAGAAGAAGAAACGAAGTGGGGTCGGGTCGAATTGTTTCTGGGTTCTTACGATGAAGGAGAAGAGTATAGGGGTAGGGTCGCTGGGTACTGTATGTATTGTATGTTGCTGCTGAAGTTGTATTGGGTTGGGTATTGTAATGTATTGTTGTTGTGTGCAATGAGATAGGAAATGAGTTGGGATTAATAAGAGAAGTGGGTTGTTGGGTAGGAATTGGCCCAAAGTTGGTCTAAAAAAGGGTCCAAGAGAGAAACAAAATGTGGTTAGATTTCCAATTGAAAAGATGGCTAAATGAGTTGCAATTATAGCCAACAAATTTAAGAAGTTAACCAAACTAATTAGTGATTTGGTTGAAAACTAAATAATACGAATTAATATAAATTAATTAATGAGCTTCTTAATGTCGACGAAATAAAATAATTAACTTAATTATAAAATGTCAACTCAAAAATATAAACTATTGAGTAATTAAACTAATTAACCAAATATTTAATTTAAACAAAATCTTTTTTGAAACGATTTTCGAATAAAAGTATACTAATTACATACATAACTATAAAAAATATTTATTATTTTTTAAAAAATTATAAAATTTACAAAACTCACATAAAAATAACTCAAAAAAAAAATTTTGAATTTCATAAAAGCTAATTAATTCAAAATTATAGCCATCACTTTAACATACCCTAAAAATATAAAATCTTTTGAGATGATTTTCGAATATGTATAGGATATACTTACTTCATACATAATTATATAAAACACATATATTATTAAAAATTATAAAAAAGTAGTAGACTATTTAAAAACTTGCAAAAATATTTTTATTTTATCGTTTTGAAAATTTATGAAACTAATTATTTTAAATCGTTTGAAAATGAAGAA
The DNA here is from genome assembly GCA_029582725.1 of Solanum chiquidenum. NCBI lineage: Eukaryota > Viridiplantae > Streptophyta > Magnoliopsida > Solanales > Solanaceae > Solanum > Solanum chiquidenum. The sequence continues at coordinate 3,906 of JAJOOS010002040.1, forward strand.
GCTCGATGACTAATATAAAATGTGGAGGTCCAAAATTGGATGTCAACAATTACCCCTTTTTCATTATTAGAATTAATCAATGTGGACAAATCAACCCATGACCAAGTCTCATTACCGCCATAATCCTTCCTATTTCTAATTTGACATATTAATAAAATAATATAACTTATCACCAACCATTAATATCCTATAACAACAATACAAAAACAAAATAAACTTGAGATTTAACCTGAAGCATGGGTCGCTTATATTGTGGCCGCGAACCGTGCCCTCCGCCACTCCTTTCTTTTTTTCTAAATTAATTATATATTAAAAGTGAAAATTTCTATTATTTATTTTAATATAAATGGGTCAAATAGTATAGGGTCTTAAATAAATTATCACTTTAGCCCATTAACTATCGATTAAGTTAATTATCCACAATTATCCATCAACTAATTAACTTAAGTCAACGAATAGTTTGAAATTCCCAAAAATGACCTTCTGGATCATTACAATGACTGACCTAAAAAGTTACTCAAATGGAAATTTCGGAATCTATAAAGAAATTTTGAAGTTGAAAATATTTTTTAAAAAGAAATTTCAATTTTTTTTGGGGGGTGGAGGGGCTGGTAGGGGATGGGTTGGGGGCAGATAGAGTGGGTGGGTGGGTGAGGGGTGGGTTCAGAAGAGAGTTTTGGAAAATGTTTTCCTTAAGTTTTCAAGGGAAGTCATTTTCCTTAAATTTGAGGAAAAATGAGTTGATTTGAAAAACATTTTCCAAAACATTTAACCCTATCAAATATGAGAAAATTAGAAAATATTTTCCAGAAAATGTTTTCCTTCATACCAAACACACCCTTTATTTTTATTTAAAACGTCTATGTAACTCGTTATTCATATCATTTCTGCTCAACTAATACGTCATTCTTGCTAAATTTTGAATTTGGCCACTTACCCACCCCTACTTTTATATTTCTTTTCATTGGATACCGATCACTCCATCCGAGTTAGGATGAATTGTATATATTATAATTATTATATATTTATATTATTATATTATACTACATAGATCCATTTTCTTAGGGTGGCTGTAAATCTTATCAAAATTTGATTCAGAGAATCTGTTTCCCTTTGTTCAATGTAGTAAGTATTTGTTAATTATTGTCTTAATCACTCATGAGTCATTATCTATTTTGTATTCATCCACCCATTGGTTTATTTGTTCTCTACATATAGTTTGCTTATTTGTTCATTTTGGTAATTTTAGTATTCTTTTACTTGGTTTTAATTATTGTTCGAAATATTATCATAGTAACAAATTATTAATATGAAATTGAAAAAGTAAATTATATGACTATAATATTTGGACTTCAGAAAAATTATGTGGAAAGTACGACAAACTACTATCTTTTCACATTTTAATTAATCTAAGTTGACTTTTTATATGTTATGTATCTATGCAAATAGTTTTAAAAATCAAGTTAGAATATTAAAAAATTGGTTAATTTTCGTAATTTGATCCATATTGTATAATTGAGATTGAGGGAGTAACATATATTATTTGAAAATTAAATTAAAAGTACTATAAATCACAATAATTAACAATTTAAAATATTTGAAAAACATATTAAAATGTGATTAACTGATCTCAAAATTTCACTTGCATCACATAAATTGGGATAAAGATAGTACTCCATAACATATATTATTTGAAAATTACGTTAAGAGTATTATAAATCACAACTTAAAGTATTTAAAAACATATTAAAAAGTTGATTAACTCTCAAAAGTTTACATGTTCTTCATAAATGAAACAAGGGAAATAACATATATTATTTAAAACTTAAGTACTGAAAAATATTTAAAATTTCACATGTGTCATATAGTCACATAGATCACAATAATTAACAACTAAAAATATTTTAAGAAATATATTACAAAATTAATCAACTCTCAAAATTTCATATGTACCACAAGTATTATTCAAAAAGTATGTTACAAATATTATAAAAAATAATTAACAATAAAAAATATTCAAAAATTTAATTAACTCTTTTAATTCTATTAGTATCATATAAATTAAAACAAAATAACCTAATATATTTTGGGTCAGGGCTTGTCCGGGCTTTTGTATATATATATATATATCACCAAAAAGTTCATTTTCAAGCTCTTAGTAATTAAAAAAAGATATTGATTTTTTTTATATAATTGGTTAGTTAAAATTTAGATAATATTTTTTTTTGAAAAATATTTTTTTAAAAGAAAAATGAACAAAATAATTTTTCAAGTAAAATAGAAAGAATAGATTTCATAAGTAATAAGTATTTGATAATTGTCAAATACCCGTCAACACACCTCACACCGATCCACAACCTTATAGCTATAGAAACTAATTTAAAAATTTGAGAGTATGAGTGCACTATTATGAAGAGGTGGATTTGAGATATATATTTGACTGATTCGATCTTTAGCTTTTTATCACTTAATTCATTAAACATTTAAAATTTATAGGTCCAAAATTAATTCTTTATTTTTTAAAATGATATTATTACTGTTTACTTTAATGGTTCAATATTGAAAGTATTGAGATGATTGAATCCATTGTATGAATATCATCCACCATTGTATGAATATCATCCACTTTACTAGTTTTAACATATACATTTGATTTGTTTATATAAAATGTTATGATTATAAAAGAAAAATAGAAATTTCAATGCCACGATCTTGAAAAATTAAAAGATTAAATCAACTAAAGAAAAAAAAAAGCATATAATTAACATGTTAGAAAAAAGATAATTATAAAATTTAAATTTCTAACTTCACCTAAAAAAATGTGATATACCCAATCATCATTACATGATATGACACTTTAGATTTGACTTTATACATTTATATTTTTAAAAAGTAAACACAGATCTAGAGAGGGGTAAGCCCATGCATAGCTACCATCTCCGCACTACCTTCACACCTATGGCCTATGGGTATCAATTATAATATCATTTTAAAAAATATTTTGGGCTCATTTCAATTCAATCTGCTCATTTATTTAATTTTGAAAAAAATATTTTCTTCATTTCAAATACATCCTTAGTTCCTACCATATGCTTTTAGTGAGTGAATTTTTGTAAAAAAAAAAAAAAAGAGCTTATAGGTGAGTGACTTTAGAGCTAAAAATTAACATTAAGTTGTTTTCTAGAAAGCATCCCATAATTAAGCAGTAAATATCTCAAAAAGTCGTTGAACTTTGAGGAATTATCTTGTTAAGTCATCCAACTTTATTTTGTATCAATAAAATCACTTAATTTTAAGTTTTCTTTATATAAAATCACTCAATCAAATTTATATAAATAATAATTTAATACGATAAAAAGCTTTTCTCTATGAGTTTTCCTCCTTTCTCTCTTCCATAAATGAAAACTTTACTCAAATATATATTATTTTTTTGTAAATAGAGAGATATTTTATACACACTAAGTAGGCGTTTGGCCATGCGATACCATATCATGATATGGTATCGTGAGATGAAATCAGCGTTTGGACATGCGATTTTACGCTGATCTCATCTCATGATTCCATATCATGAGATGTGATTCCATATTTTTCAAAAATCATGATATGGAATTATATGGTAATTTCATATCATGATTTGAGATATTTTAATACAAAAATTAATCCACGAGTTTATATTTTGTTAAAACAACCCCATGCTTATATCTACTAACCATTTATTTCATATGTAAATAAAATTTATAATCACATCATTACTTTTTAAAATTTATTATTCTCACCGACATAAAATTTATTATTCTCACCAACATATAGTCACTTTAACTCACACCAACCGATTGTTAAAGTGATGAAATATTTATGGCCGGTCTATGAGCATGAAAATATAGTTGCGGATGATATTGACCAACAAATGGCTCAAAGTAACAATATTGGTTCGTCTTCTCGGTCACATGATCGAGAAATGCAAGTTCAACGTGAGGATAGTGTCTGTACTATGTGAGAGGGTTATATTAAAGACTAGTACACTACAATTTATGTTCAATTTTAAAAAAAAAATTAAATTTAGATGAAACAATTACTTAAATAGAGAACAAAATAACTTTGTAATAATTTATTATGCGATTTTATAAATTTTTGTTTATTTGATAAGATTGAATAAACAATTGGGGCTATTTCAATAGTTTTACAACTTATGGGATTTTTATGTTTATGAAAAAATATACAACACAAAAATTTCATATTGCATGTACAAACAAAACTTCAATTTTATCTCATGATTCCATATCATGATACCATATCGCATGGCCAAACGAGCCCTAAATAATTATTACATTCGCTTGCATGATATTAATGTTTCCAAACTTAATTAGATTATTACAAATCAAAGAGGAGATCATTATTTTATACTATAATTTCCTCTTTTATTTGCTAGTAGATCGAAAACATAATGAATGTAATTAAGTTATTACAAATCAAATAGGAGATTATTTTATACTATAATTTCCTCTTTTATCTGCTAGTAGACTGAAAACATAACAACAGTGATGAAGTATTAATTTTCTTTTTATCTTATTTTGTTCGTATTATACTAAAAAAAAATTCACCAAAATTTTTAAAAAATATTATTCATATCTTACATCTGATCCACCAATCTATAACTATACTTATATATATATATATATATATATATTTTATTTTTATTTTTTAAAATGGAGTAAATTTTTTTAATTATTGCAGAAAAAATAAGTAAAAAGAAAAGAAGAAATACATTTTTTTTGGTTAAAGAAGAAAAACATATAAAGGATTGAGCAGGAGGGAAAACAATTAATTTATTTTATCATGTTAAAGTTTTTTTTTTTTTTGGTAAATCTGATCGAGTAATTTTATAAACGAAAAACATAAAGTTAAATAATTTTATTGATACAAATAAAGTTGAATGACTTCATAAGATAATTCTTCAAAGTTGGATGACCTTTTGAGATATTTACTCCATAATTAAGTGACCATCTAAATTATAGGCACTGAGAATGCTGAAAAAATTGGACCGAATTTAACTAATTCTAATTTTGATATTAAGTGATCGTTTGTCCATTAATATCTTTTTATTTTTGGGAGAGTTAAAATTTTCAAATCATATTTGACCATAGAATTTTAGGATTTGAAAAACATTAAGAAATTATTCTCATTTCAAATAACTTAACAAAAATTTAAAAATAAACCTACTTTGTATTCATGAACAAGCACAATTCTAATTTTAAAATATCATTTTTTTTCCTTCTTTCATTTTTTTTTTTTGGGGTAAGTTTCACAATTTTCATGAGAAAAAGACCTATTTATTTTTTATTTTAAAAAAGAACTTCGATGTTCAATTTGGTGATCGGTTTTAAAGTCTTTGGTATTTATATTTTTTCTGGCATCCCCATAGGTCTGTACACACTAACACCTCCGTTAATTAATTTAGGAATAGGTAACCTTCATTTAAGAATATGTCTAATCATTTCACACTTTGAAATATTGTACAAGATTTTTTTCTTGACTTCCAATTATCATCTCACACCTTGTGGTTAAACAATTTCTCCTTATTTTTAAAACATGATTTAGTTTGATTTGACACACAATTTTAAAGATAAATACTTCCTCTGTCTCAATTTATGTGACTAATTTTCTTTTTTAGTCAGTCCCAAAAAGAATAACACATTTCTATATTAAGTAATAATTTAACTATAAAATATCTAGTTCACCCTTAATGAAATGATTTACAGTTACACAAATTTCTATAATTCATTTTGGACCACAAGTTTTAAAAGTCTATCTTTCTTTCTTAAATTTCGTGCCGAATCAAACTACCTCACATAAAATGAGATGGAGGGAGTAAGATTTTTCAATCTTGTGATTTGAAATTAATATTATGTTAAATATATCAAAATATTCTTTAATCTTGTGGCTTAAAACATGCCACATAAAAAACTAAAATTAAATTGTTGTTGAACAAAAGAAGTGGTCATTCTATTTTAAATAAAATAAAATAAAAAATAGATTATACTTTTTGAAACCGATAATGTATCATTTAAAAGAAGAAGAAGATCGATGAGACCATCAAAATCCCAATTTCACATAACAACATCAAGCAAAGACTAGAACTAACTTGAATAACTAATAAAATTATTGTCATAATGATCATAAGGTCACCGATTCCTGTCTCAGCAAAGACCGCTATGTTTTAGCAAATATAAAGAGACCTTATAACTGTTATGCATTGAATGTCCCTTAATTTACTGCCTTTTTCATTTTTATTTTTATTTTTACTTAAAGCCATTTTAGAGGCAGCATTATAAAAGCCTGCTAAATCTTAAGGAATCAATATACACCAAATTAAAACCTCACTTGTCATCCTTATTATTTTTTTTTAAATATGGAGATAATTTATTCCTCTACTTTCAACTTTGTTGCACTACTAATATTCTTTTCCTTTTTGTTTACTCTATTTGACAAATTACTTAGAAAATCATCAACAAAACAAGAAAAATTGCCTCCAGGTCCATGGAGACTTCCCATTATTGGCAGTCTTCATCACTTGAGAGGTGCATTGTTATTTCCACACCGTACCCTAAAAAATCTAGCAACAAAATATGGTCCTATTATGTACTTACAACTCGGAGAAATTCCTGCTGTGATCGTATCGTCCCCTAATATGGTGAAAGAAATACTACAAACTCATGAACTCACCTTTGCTACTAAGCCACAACTTACATCCATAGACATCACTACTTATAATTATAAGGACATTGCATTTGCACCATACGGTGATAAATGGAGACAAATGCGTAACATTTGTGTCACAGAGTTATTAAGTTCCAAAATGGTCAAGTCATTTAGTTCAATTCGGAAGGATGAGATTATGAGTCTCCTCTCATCAATCCGATCCACTAATGGTTCTCATTTTGTCAACTTAACAGAACTAATTCTTCGGTATACAAACTCTGTGACTTGTAGATCAGCTTTTGGGAAAGTATGCACGAATCAAGATCAATTGATAAACTTGTTGAGGGATGTGTTGGATACGTTAGGAGGATTTGATGTGGCTGATTTGTTTCCTTCGTGGAAGTTACTTCACAAGATGAGTGGGGTGAAATCGAAACTCTTGAAGATGCATAAGAAAGTTGATGAAGCTTTGGAGAATATTGTTAATGAGCACATTAAGAATAGAGCCCTTGGATGCAAGGGAAATGGTGATAAATTAATTGGAGGTGAAGATTTGGTTGATGTTCTTTTAAGAATTAAGGAGAATGATGAACTTCAATTTCCAATCACAAGTGATCACATAAAAGCAATCATTTCTGTAAGTCTACCTCTTAATTAAAGTATATACATGGTTAGTGTAAATAATTTTTTATCGCGTTATAAGCAAGTTTCCATAAAAATAATAATTATAATCTTGAAAATAGGGGAAGCTAGATTACTTAGCTTGTTATAATAGTTAAAAGTGTAATAGTTGATAATATAACTTTTTTTAGCACTAATATTAAATATAGTACTTAAAAACTTAAATTCAACATTCTATTATTTATGTGTATATGTACTTATTTTTGTTGTAGGACATGTTCGCTGCTGGAACTGAAACTTCAGCTGCGACTATTATTTGGGCTTTATCAGAAATGATGAGGAACCCAAATATTATGGCCAAGGCACAAAATGAAGTGAGACAGGTCTTCAAAGGAAAGACAACTTTTAATGAAGATGATCTTGATAAATTGACATATCTAAAGTTAGTAATCAAAGAAACATTGAGGCTACATCCTCCGAGTACTCTACTACCAAGGGAATGTAGGAAACAAACGTATATTAATGGATATACGATACCTCCTAAGACTAGAGTACTAATAAATACATGGGCCCTTGGAAGAGATTCAGAAAGTTGGGACGATCCTGAAAGATTTATACCAGAGAGATTTGAAAATTCTCCTGTTGACTACATGGGAAATTATTTTGAATTTATTCCGTTTGGTTCTGGAAGAAGGATTTGTCCAGGAATGCAATTTGGTTTAACTAATGTTAAACATCCTTTGGCTCAGCTCCTCTACCATTTCGATTGGGTGCTTCCAAATGGAGCTAATCCAGAAGATTTGGATATGATTGAAAAAAATGGATTAAGTGCAGCTAAGCATAAAGATTTGTGTTTAATTGCCATAGAACACAAAGACGATGGCAAAATTTGATGTTGTGCTTTAAATGATGATAAGTCACAATATAGTACTATATGTATAATTAATAATCTCCTTTAATTTTAGTTTGGTGTATGTTTTAATTTGTGTCACACTTACATCTCTGTAAAATTAATGAGCAAATTAATAATAAGATCTACAGTTGTTTGGATCATATATATTTTTCTTCTTTTTTCTCTAATACATTAACATTAATGTTTTTTGTCCACATGAAGATCACAGATTAAGTTCAATGCATCAAATCATATAAATAACTTGTCGATAAATATATGGATTTTAAAAATTCTTACGGAATTAACATGTGACTTTGTATCACATCATCCCGTCACGAAAATAGCAGTACTATTAAGGCTAAAGTCATTGACGGCTCCTTAAAGTTGTCCACATAATTTACTTAGATACCTCAACTATGAATTGTACCTATTAAACACTTAAATTGTTCAAATCATATACCTATTAAACACAAAACACTGATGTGGCAACTTAAGTTTACCTTACTTGACAATAGGCGCGTGAACAGGTTCCAAATATCATTTTATTTTTATTTATTTTCTAAGAACTTGTACCTTTTTTTGTTTTATTGACATTTGGCATTAAAATAATTAAAATCATTTTTTATTTAAAATTAATTTCTTGCTAAACCCAAGAAATCAACCCCACTCCCTTTTTCAGCCATCGTCTTCTTCGTCCATACTTTCTGTTTTTTTTTTTTTAACTTTGTTATTTCATTTACTTTCATTCTTTATATAATCTGAATCTACTAATTAATTTGATTTTGCAATAAGAAAGAAGATTTTCAGGCATTGAAGTTAAGAAAGTTAGTCGGACTCTGTTTATTTATATTTCTGACCACTTTGAACCGACATCACCACACAAACTAAAATATAAGTTAATTAAGCTTATTGACAATTATATCTTAAAATCTCATAGAATTAATTTGAGTATTCTCGATTTCTTATCGCCGTTAATTTCAAAATGATTCACATTGATTTATTTTTCACATGCATCTCAAAAATCATTTTGCTAAGCTACTGATTATTCACGAATAGATTTAATCCCCATAATTTATAGGAATAATAAGAAAAAAAAACAAAAAGTAATATGCCAAAGGAGTCGAGAACGCCGAGTGCCTAAGGAAGAAGAAGAATGGGCAAAAGTTTTAGTAGGTGGGGTTGAATTATTTAGGGTTGAAAACAATACATAATTTTTTATCTTTCAAATAAAATAATTTTTTATAGTTAGATTGGGCAATAGGCCATGGGTCAGGTGTCATGACTTTATTTGTAACTATTTTAAGCTACGGAGTGTGAGTTACACGCACATGGTTTTATGTATTGATTGTCATTTTGTGTCTAATAGGTACTAGTCTTAGTTGATGAGTCTAAGTGAATTATGCGGACAATTTTAAAGGGTCATGAATGACTTAAGTCTACTATTAAATATACCCCTGAAACTAACTGACAATTCATAGATACCATATATGCCTTGCTTAATACTAGGATTATGATTATGATGACTAGGAGTGGCAAATGAGCGAGTCGAGCCGAATATGAGTCGATCAAAAAATGAGTTAAATAAAAATGGATAAGTTACTCGACTCGACTCACATTTTAAATGGGTAAAAACAAGTTATCCAATGGATAATATGGATAACCATATTTACCCATATTATAATAGAAATCTTGGTAAAAGCTTTAAAAACAAAAACAAAAAATTAATTTTTTTTATCACTTCACTCCACTCCCTACCAGCCCCCCCTATCCCAAAAAAATAAAAAAAATTCCACCCCACCCCTACCAGCCCCGCTCCCCACACCCCATCCCAAAAAAAATTAACAAAATTTTAAATTTTTTCTTTATTTTTTTTTTAAAAAAAATTAAAAAATTTACCACCACCACCCCTACCAGCCCCCCCCACCCACCCCTACCCCCTACCAGCCCCCCTCCCTCCACACCTCATCCAAACAAAACAAAAATTAGATTTTTTCATTAAAAGTTTTCTAAAAAACATTTTTTTAAAATTACCACCCCACCCCCACACAGCCCCTACCCCCTACCACCACCACCTCCACACCCCATCCAAAAATAAATAAACTTCATTAAAAAAATTACCACCGCCCTCCCTACCACCCCCACACACCCCTACCCCCCTCAACACCCCATCCCAAAATAAAATTAACAATTTTTTTAATTTTTTCATTAAAATTTTTAATTATTTTTAAAAAATATTACCACCCCACCTCCTAGCAGCCCCCTCCACACCCCATCCAAAAAGAAAATTAACAAAATTTTATTTTAAAAAAAATTACCAACCCACCCCCTACCAGCCCCCCCACCCCCTACCACCCCACCCCCTATCCCAAATTAAATGTAAAAAAAGGTTTCATTTTTTTTTATAGATTTTTGTTTTTTAAAAAATGACTTTCTTACCTTTATCACTTTTTTTTGTTGCTTTTACCCATTTTATCCATTTAACTACCCACTTTTAAATGAATAATATGGGTATTACTCGTTTTTTACCCATTTTTAAATGAGTTGGATACCCAACCCATTTAAAATGGGTAATATGAGCGGATACCCATATTATTTACCCATTTTGCCACCCCTAATGATGACCATAACTTACAAATTTGGAATTATTTGTTAGACTTGCCTTCTTTCCAAAATAGGGTCTCTATTCCATCTTTGGAGTACTAGAGTATAAATGACACTAATGACTCTGATTAAATTCGGATCGCTCTCTGTATCACGCTCTGCAGGGCTCATTCGGGAGTGACGCTCCCAACAAGATTTTCTCCATACCCAGAGCTCGAACCCAAGACCTCTAATTAAGGGTGAAACACTCCTACCAGTGCATCACAATTCATGTTGGTATATGAAGGTGATTGATTAGGGTAGTTATAGTTAATGATGATAATAGTGACAAATTTATGATGATAATTGTGTATAAACTAGCGGACGATGGTGGATAAAAGTGATGGTGAAAAGTCGTTTTATAAAGGCTTAAGTCATTGGCAACTCCTTAAAGTTGTCCGCATAATTCACTTAGACACTTTAACTAGGATTTGTACCTATTAAACACCTAAATTGTTTAAAAAATGTGTCTATTAAACTTAAAACGATAATGTGGCAATATAAATGTATATCACTGCTACTAAGCGCATGAATAGATTCTGATTTTTATTTTTTATGTATTTTTAGATAAGTTGGTACTTATTTTTTGACGCTTGGCATGCATTAACTGAATAATTAAAAAAATAAAATTAATTCCACATTAATCTCTTCACAAAAGAAAACAACCCCACCCATCTACCAGTGGTCTTCTTCTTCAACCCACCATTCTAAAGAGGGAAAAAAGACAAATATACCCCCGAACTATTGTAAATGATATTTAAATACCCTCCGTTATACTCTTAGGACTCTCATGTGTCACGACCCAGACCATCGTGATTGGCACCCCATAAACCCTCTGGTGAGAGAACCAATACTACAACCCAAACAAATAAATTTTATGAAAACTAAGACATTTAAAGATACAGAAGCAGGTTTAAATGTCAATAAAAATGGAGTCCCCATAAACTCCAATGTTTTAACAAACAACTAACCAAACTAATGCGGAAGAACAACCCCTAGAACCTAAAAGTCATTGTACTAAAACTCTACTAACCACAAGTCTAAGAACAAGTGGTACAACCCCGAAACTAAACAAACACCTTAAATAACTAGTCTGAATCCGAAAAGAATGGACTTAAACAGGAGAGATCCATGGCAGCCTGAAAGAACTGACTCACCCTTGAATCCGGTCACGATCAATAGTCACTTAGTTGCGGTCTATCAATAGCCGCCTGAAGATGCCATGTACTCAACAAAGAACAAGGAAGTGCAGAATCAGTACACAACCACAATGTACTGGTAGGATCACGCGGCTATCCCAATAAGTAAAACACATGCAAGTAATCACAACATTATAAAACAGGCATATACCGAACATATATAATATCAGTCAACTATTACGAACAACAAACAGTTTCACGATTCTCACATATCACAGTTATATCAATTTAGGGCAACATATCGTCTTCCAATACCAATCATCATTAGATATGTACGAAATCATCACAAGTAGATACACAATACAATTCAATGGTCCTCTCACGTAACCCAATTCAATGGTCCTCTCATGGAACCCACACCCAAACTGTTAGTGTACCGGTTCGTGGTACCCGATCCAAAGTTTATGCCGGAATGTGGCAACCGTCCCATAATTATACCGGAATATGGCAACCGATCTCATATTTATGCTGGAACGTGGCAATCGATCCAAGTTAGTGTGTCGGAACGTAACACCCGATCCATTCAACAAACCACAATCCCAATCACAATGTATATTCTCACAATCATACAACAAGAGGTGATTCATGGCGTACAATTATTCAATTATCCTCATTTACGATTAGGGTGACCAATAATGCAACATTTGCATACATACATACATTATAATGAGCAATTACAAACATATATCACACCAGCATGAAATCACAACCATCACCTACCTCGAAACAAGTTTGAAACCTTAAGAAACTTGATCCTTCCCTTTTCAGATTCGTTCCGCTTATTTTTGGTCTACAAACAATCATAATAACACGAGAATCAATAAACATTCACTAATTACCCGAATTGCTAACAATTCCACCATATATTCTAGATCAAAACCCTCCCCCATCAATAATTACCCATTAGATTACGTTCTACGGATCGAAAAACGGATTCGAGAAATTAAAACCTTACCTTTAGCCTCAAGAATGGTGGAAAACTGTCAACAAAGCACTTGGGGTCGTCTCCTAGCTCTCAAAGACAAAAAAGTGCAGAATAAAATGTTTTTGAGGTTTTATTTCTGACTTAAGTCGCGTCTGTCCCGCTACGGCGGGACTCATCCCACTACGGCAGCCCCGCTTCAACGGCAGCCATCCCGCTACAACGGTATGCACGGAGACAGAATGCTGGAATTTGAATTCCAAGCCCCTATTTCACAACACACCTTCAACCCTTGACATTCAAAAACCACCCGTTCACGCTAAGATCATTTTCGGGAGTTCTACTCGCCCGAATTCAATTTCGTAAAGTCGTACGGGTTTCTTAACGTCTTACTATCTATTCATGTAATCAAAATCATAATTAAATCACCCAGTTGTTACCAGATTTCCCTCGACTTTATTGACTCCGATTTTGTCCAAATTTGGATTAGGTTAGGAAATTCCAAGTTACTACCAAAAGTTTTCTAACCCCAATTCTTTCTCCATTGGCTTTTTCCTAACGACAAAATCAGGTCGTTACATCATGTTCTTACCGTCTAAAATTTGAAGCATATATACCCTTATGATAGACGGCGAGACACGTGGCATCATCTCAATGACCTACCCAAAATTATTTAATTTTTAACCAAAAAATTAAAATACCCATAACCCGAATAACTTAAACACCTTGACTCAAATTATAACCCATAGACTGACCTAAATGAAAAAGCTATAACCCACTTACAAACCCAAATGAAAAAAAAAGAAGAAGGCAACAACAACTATTGCCTCTTTCATCTTCTACATTATTGACATCTTTTCCAATTTCATCTTCTTCAATGAAAATCGTTGCCTCTTCAATGCCTCTCTTCTTCTTCGCTTTTCATAACACATTTTGAATTGTATTTTAGCATTTTAGTGATGTTTTTCTCCCGATTATTGTTTTTGAAGAAGCAATCGTTGGTTTGAGTATCAAGTGGAAGTTTTAGTAGTGTGAAGTACGAGTATCCATTCATCGCCTAAATCGTTGCCTCTCCCGATCAGTTGAAAAATGCGAGATACAAAATTTTAGCATTACTTGAAAAATTCATTGAGTACTACGTCAAATTCCGTCTTCCCCTCATCCACAACTGGAGCATTTGTTGCTGCTCTACCAGGCGGCGGCGACGATATCGGGACTACCTCTTCCGATGCTTTGACGTAGGAAAAAGGACGAGCGAAAATTGCTCAGCGCTGATGGAGTTTGGGAATGCGAATGGGGTGTTCTAGGGCTTTGGTGGGGTGAAGGAAATTGAAGCTTTTATTTAGTTGGAGCTTGAAAAATGAAGAACTTAGCCATAAGTTCTTTGAGAAATCGGAGAAATCAGTATATCTAAAGAAGATGGAGAAGTGTTTTGGGTTATAATTTGGGGTGGGTATTATGTTACTTGGGTGGGTTTTAAAATGATTTTGGGTGGGTCTTCAAAATTATGAGTCAAAATTTAATAAATTTCGAATAGGCATTTTAGATTGAGACACGTGTCCCGCCATTAGTAGAAAGGGTACATATACTCCAAATTTTAAGACAGTAAGGACATGAGAGTCCTAAAAGTATAATGAAAGATATTTAGACATCATTTACAATATTTCGAGAACATATTTATCCTTTTTCCCTTCTAAAGATTTTGTCTTCTCAGCCTTCTGTTTTGGTTCTTTTTTTTTCTTCATTTTTTGTAAAAATTAATTGAATATGCTAATTTAATTTGCAAAAATTTGAACATTGGAGTTAAAAGAATTGATCGATATTCGTCCATCTTTATTTTTGATTACTCCAATTGAGCAAACATCACCACTCATTAAACTTACTAAAAATGATATTAAAAAATTCAATATACTTCCGATTCTCTTCGTCGCAGATTTCTAAATAATTTATGGACACGATTTATTTAAACAAAAATCTCAAGAGGAATAGAAAATAATGGGTGACAAGAGAATGAATTTGAGTCGGGATGTTTTTTTTTGTTCGATTTTTTATCCCCGGAGGAATTGTTGGTGACTGGCGGGACTGGCGAGGTCACAGGGAAGAAGGAAGAAGAAAGGGCAAAGGGTTAGGTGGGGGGTGGGGAGATATTTTCTCTTTTAATCTTTTTGTCAATTAATTTTCTGGATTATTAAATAAAGGCTGGAAAAAAATTCATTTTTTTAAATTTGAGAATTTATATTTTATTCTATGTGCCATGTGTCGTAATTTTATTTGTGATTATTTTAAGATAATGCGTGTGAATTACACGCATAACATTTCTAAAGGAAGTTTTAATTTTATGTTCAATAGAAACATGTAGGGGTGGCAGAATGGGTAATTAATAGAGCAACTTTCACATATAGCAAACATAAAAATCATATTTGTATGTTATAGCTATAGTTTGCATAATTGCGCTCCATAACAAATTTTATGTTTGCTATGGAGCTTTTGATTTGTATATATAATCCGCTACAAACATCCAATTTTATACAAATTGTTCAGTAATGTATAAATTCATTTATAAATTATAATTTGTATAATAAGATCTGTATTTGTATAATTATAAGTGTATATGATGAAAATATATGTATTTGTATTTGTATATACACTTTTATGTCGCTTTATACAAACACAAACGCATTTTATACATTTTATACCGAAATGTATAAAATGACTAATTGTATACCGAAAATGGCTAATTGTATACAGAATCAGATGGCAAAAAAAGGGATGTTTGCTGCGAATTACAATTAAAATAAACTATGGCTATAACATTTAATTTGAATTAATAGTTTCCTATCAATTTTCCTTAATTAATATGTGTATCCACTCATATTTACCCATTTTAAATGGGTTGGAATTCAACTCATTTAAAAATGGGTAAAAACGAATAATACCCATTTAAAAGTGAATAGTTAAATTGTTAAAAGATGTTCATTCACACACAAAAAAAAGTGATATGTGTTGGTGGTAAAAAAGTGTTTTTTTAACAAAAATTCTAAAAAAAAATGATGTTATAAAACTCAAGCAAAATAAGACAAGAAATATAGAAGATGAAAGCAATAGAAATAGGGAGACAAGAGATGAGAGTTTTTCTTATTATTCCTAGTCTTCAAGTGTATACAATATGAACTATTATGCCTCTATATATAGTGTAACATAGAGGCATACAAAATGTTAGTCATAAACATGAATACAATGGGGGAGGTTATGGAAGTGAAAGATTACAAGAATAATGGTTATAAATGTAGAGGTTATGGAAGTTATGGTTATCTTCATAATGGAGGAAAGTAATGGAGATAATGGGTGAGAGTAACTTCTTGGTGTAGTGGTCATCCACACTATAATATTTTATAACACTCCCCCTTGGATGTCCATAGATAATATGTCTCGTTAAAACCTTACTAGGAAAAAACCCTATGGGAAAAAATTCTAGTGAACGAAAAAGTGTACACATATCTTTTAATACGCTTTGAATGTTGCCTCGTTAAAAACCTTACCAGGAAAACCCAATTGGGATAAAACCATGGTTAAGGAAAAGAGTACAACACGTATTTTTCTCCCCTTGATAAAAACTTTACTTGATATCTCGGAGACGATGCATTCCAATCTTATATCACGACTTCTCAAATCTTGATGTTGGCAACCCTTAGTGAATAAG
This sequence comes from Solanum chiquidenum, assembly GCA_029582725.1. NCBI lineage: Eukaryota > Viridiplantae > Streptophyta > Magnoliopsida > Solanales > Solanaceae > Solanum > Solanum chiquidenum. Next base: position 20,579 of record JAJOOS010002040.1, read on the forward strand.
ATTACAAAATTATCATGTGAACATGTCTTTGAACGTCTATCTCACCATTTTTTGAAGATCATGTGTGAATTATTTTTTTGATGAAATATGTTTTATCCGGTCTCCTTTGATTGTATCCTCTCTTCAATTGAGCTATTTATTATTTTCGTATATGGTGGTTGGAATATCCTTTTTCAAAGGAAAATCACATATTTTTTGAATATGATAGATCATGATTCCAACCAAACACACTTCCGACTTACTTCATAGATCAATATTATTTCTGCATGATTTGAAGAAGTGATTACTAATGTTTGATTCTTTGAATGCCAAGATATTGTTATGCCTCCATATGTAAACATATAGCCCATTTTCTATCGAGTTTTATGCGGATCAAATAAATATTTTGCATATACATAATCAAAATATTTCTGACTCGGAGATTGATCATCTCAATTTTATTGAAGCTCGTCTTTTCTTCTCAAAGAAAATCACATCTTCTATGTGTTGAGTCACTTGCTTTGTTAGTTTCTTGTCATAACTTGAATGATAATATGACAATCCTTTCACATAACTTTCGTTATGTATATCAAATAATCTTCTAGCATTTGCATAACCAGCAATCTGTAAGTGCACCAATGCACTAATACATGGCATTTTAAATCATTTTTATGATATCAAAAAGATTCTTTCTCTGTGTTAAGCAGTCTCAAAACCATTGGATACTCAATGGAATTGCTTTAAGACCTTTTAAATCCTTCAAGGATTTTCTTTTAATCTTCATCGTCTAGTTAGTCATGATAATCATTCATTATACATATTCAAGTATTTCATCTATTGCCAGACTGAAATAAGTCACATTGCATCCCCCGCTGGAGAATATATCTCCATTTAATAATGTCAAGAGTTCTACAAAAACTCTTTATGCCCCGAGGCACAAACCGTACTTTATATCTTACGGTTATACTTTCGCACAATGAATCATTTGTACCCCACTGACATATATTTTGATCTATGAACTATAAGTTCAAAAACATCATTTTTTTAAGTGAAACAAAATATACTTGAATAGTGCATTTTATTTGGCCAATCATTTATCTGCTCACATTATATGACAGATTTGAATTTAAGATCCTCGTAACAACTTATAGCATTGAGTGCTACTTCATATCAAAGATACCGTCGACGGTCATTTGACTCGATTCCAATACGACATAACTTATCGAGATCTCTTCATTTTTCATCATTTTCAAGTACCTGAACCTTTGCCAAGGTTTTATGAAGTGTTATGTCATAGTGTTCTTTCAAAGCACCTACTTCATTATCATGACCATTTTGATAATTTGCTCCTCTCCTTACTCAAGGAGTTTTACGTTTAGAATCAATTGGTCTATTACGCTTCTGGCGTACCATAGACTTTGTCCTTCAAGGACTATTTATTAGAGCATTTTCAGCTTAATTAAAATATTGGGTCAGAATATACATCTAGCAAATTATTTGCAACATTTTGCAAATGAATTATCTCTTGAACTTCAAGTTCACTTTTTTTTAACGAGGATCTAGATAATTCAACCCACACATAATTTTCAGCTGCTAAACATATCTCCCCCTAATGTTAGGAAATTTAACATTTATCCCCAACCTCTTTAGGAGATCCATCTTTGTGCGTGGTGGAGCAATAAAATCATATGTGCACACATCAAATTTTTAGATGGAAATTATTTGGTTCCTGACCCTGAACCAATTGTGATGGGAGAACCTTGTTGGCTTGATGCATGCATGTTAAATAAACTTATCTCATACCAAATTTTATTTGAGAGATTTGTTCTCATAATCAATTATCTAGCTATAATTGGAGGCATACAATTTCTGTTAAACCAACCAACATTATCAACATAATTTTATAGTTTGAAACTGTGCTCTTAATTTAATAATTCGAGCAAACAACCTTACAAAAATCAATTTGTAAGTTGATACAAATGCACATGTGACCATACCATAGATGCATCTATTAAATCATAATAGTAAGCGATCCACATGGCAGGTGAACGGGCCCATATTCACCTCTCTGTATTCCAAATAATTTCAGGGGCTGCCTGCGCACCTTAGTTGATACAATTATCATTTTATCATGAGAAAAAGCAACACAAGAGAATTCTTGAAGAATCTTTTATTTCTTCAAACATATAGTCATGTGAATTCTCAATTTCTTTTGCATCACATCTGAACCAGAATGGTCAACCGGTTATGCCAACTGATATTTATTCTAGTAAACTTCTAGTTTACTTTTGCATGTGATTCCTTCATCATGCCCATATCTTTATACAACAAACAAGAGAAAGACGGGTAACCTTTTATGTAAATATTCATAACCCGCTTTGATTGTAGTAATTTGAAGATATTTAATCTTTCAATAATTTACAATCTCAATATAACAATTTTTCTTTTCAATTCCTCCGAAACTTAAAAAGTTTCTTTTGAGACTTACTACAACCTCAATATTATGAACTATTTCATTTTCTGGATAGTAACAAATTAGTTCTTCCGAAACTTTCAATTAATTTTGTGTACTGCCACAAATTTCACAACACCATTCTTATGGTGACCATCTCCTTCAAGGAGAAAATTATTATTATTGTCATGGTTAAAATTATTACTGCAAGACTTATTTCTTGAAAATCAATGACAAATTTGTGTTGCCACACAATAATATTTATTTTGGTCATAACCACATTTATAGAAAAAAATTATTTCTTTCTTTTGTCCTTCAATAGTTCATAATAAAACATACCACAATATTTGTGTAGTACTCAAAGTATATGACCAAAATGACTATTTATGTCAAAATATATTTATTTTTTTAATATCTCAAACCTCCCATAGAGGTGAGATGTGACATTTATCCAACCATACATGAACATGTTCTTAACCATACGAACACAAGTCACATTCTCTTTAAGAAATGACCATAATCATTTGTACATGCTCCATAAGTTTTTATTAGTCATACTTTGACATTATTAAATTTATTTAACCCACCTCAACATCACTTTAAAAGTACTAAATGTACTATCACTTTGTATTTCTTTATTTTGATGGAGGATTTAAAAAACTTTCAAATTGGGTTGCACCGACTCAATGTGCCCAATAACTTTTCATATCACTTTGATAGCCAAAACTCACCTTCACATTTGAAGGACCATCTTAAGAACCCATAATGTTCTTCCTTTTAATTACCACAGTTGACCATTAACATTTTACCACACTCATATTCATACATTTAACCACTTGTCATTTTCAGACACATTATATCCTACTACCACATTCACATAAAAGAATGGAGCAAATCAATTGGACAAATTTCATGACTTTTATCCAGAGCATATCAATTTGCTCAATCATTGTTACATCGTCATTAAATAACGTTGGGACTTGAACCCAACGTCTTACCCATAAGAAGGCATTTTAGGTCATTATTTCTTGGGACCCAACCCAACATTTTATTATCATGATGCACCAAGACTCTCACCCGATGTATTACCCTCTTGGTGCGATAGGACTTGAATCCTTCGTCTTACCCTCAATCAATGACATAATGAGCCAAATATAATATGACTCACCATTGAGCCTTAAAAAAATATTGTCACTTTGCGGTTAACATGCACACATAAATATAGAACAAAAGAAACACAATAAAAATATTCTTAACAAAGTATGTACTAATATCTTAAACCTGTCAAAACAAAAAGTTACATATAGCATTATATTATATTATGTTTGGTGCACAATAATTAAGCTAGTGAATTACCGTTATAAATCAAAGAATCAATTGCACACTAAGAAAATAATAATTTCATTTACACTAAAATAAAACTGTTCACTAACACCACTCTTTCATCAATTTCCATGTGAACCCAAAATATTTCACAAACAAAATAAAATAAATTAAAAGCTCATGCAATAACTAAAACAGTGACCATAATCATAAATAAAATATAAAATAAGTTTCACATACAAAAGAAAGTATATATAGTCGTAGGTGGAAAAAGAAATGCATAGTAACAATAATATTAATCATTCACCTCGTTCACAAGTAAAATATAAAATAGATTCCACAATAATTTACCTTGTTTCCGAGAGAAAAATAAACACAATTATTTTATCTTCTTTTATTTACTTTGCTTCAATCCTGCAATGGTAGAACATTCGTGCTGATAACGTGTTATAAAATTAAAGCAAAATAAGACAAGAAATATAGAAGATGAAAAAATAGAAATAGGGAGACAAGAGATGAGAGTTTTTCTTATTATTCCAAGTCTTCAAGTGTATACAATATGAACCACTATGCCACTATTTATAGTGTAACATAGAGGCATACAAAAGATTAGTCATAAACATGAATATAATAGGGGAGGTTATGGAAGTGAAAGGTTACAAGAATAATGGTTGTAAAGTTGGAAGTTATGGAGGTTATAGTTATCTCCATAATGGAGGAAAGTAATGGAGATAATGGGTGAGAGTAACTTCTTGGTGTAGTGGACATCCACACTAATATTTTATAACAAATAATTTTTTGTTTTACATATTTTGGGGATGGGGGTGTAGGGGGCATTGAGGGTTGGGGGGGGGCAATTTTTTTTAAAAAAAATTAAAAATTTTGTTACTTTTTTTGGGATGGGGTGTGGGGGGGGGGCTGGTAGGGGGTGAGGGTTGTAGAAAAGACTTTTTATTTATTTTTTAGAAAAAAATTGAAAATTTTCTACATTTTTTTGGGATGGGGGTGTAGGGGTTAGGGGCGTTGGGATGTAGGGGATGGGATGGTAATTTTTTTTAAAACAAAATTATAATGGAGAAAATTTAAAATTTTGTTAGTTTTTTTTTGGGATGGGTGTATGAGGGGGATGGGGGCCGTAGAAAAGACTTTTTAAATTTATTTTAATAAAAAAGGGAAAAAATACATTTTTTTTGGGATAGGGGCGGGTAGGGGGCGTGGGGGTGTGTAGGGGGTAGGGTGGTATTGAATTTTTTTATCAATTGTTTTACTTTTTTTTTCGAATAGAGGGGGGCTAGTAGGGGGAGGGGGTTGGGTGATAAAAAAAATTTAATTTTTTTAAAAATAAAAAATCAAAATAATTCTTCTTTTTTTACATTTTTTTGGGAGGGGGGTAGGGGGTGGAGTGATAAAAATACTTCATTTTTTTTTTCTTTTTAAAGTTTTTAACAAGATTTCTATTATAATGTGGATACCCATATTATCCATTGGGTAACTCATTTTTACCCATTTAAAATTTGAGTCGAGTCGAGTACTTTATCCAATTTTATTTAACTCATTTTTGATCGACTCATATTCAACTCGACTCGCTCATTTGCCACTCATAGATACATATTTGTTAATATTAGAGTATCTAATAAGTAATAACGCTAGTTAAGGTGTCTAAGTAAATTATGCGGACAACTTTAAGGGGCCACGAATGACTTAAGCCTTTTAAAAAATCATTGAATAACTTCGTACACCATTAAATTCTATCAACATGGTTCAAATCAATTCAAACCAATTAGATAATTAAATTTTAATAAAGATAAGTGCACTCCTTAACAAATTACTATATATGATCTCAAATTATTTTAAGTTCAAAGTCAATTAAATAAGAATATTTTTAATAATATAAACTCTTTAATGATATACTAGAGCATAAATATTTGATAGTTATAGTACTAATTAAGAATGACATAATCAATGACGCCATCGACCACCAATGATATTTAGTTCTAATTAATAATAATAACTTTTAGTACTATACAAATTCTTCATTTTTTTTTATAACATAAACACTATATGGGCTGCTTGACAACAAAAGAGATCGGATCTTAAAAAGTAGGTGAGGAAATGCATCTGGTGGTTCTGATATAGAAAACTTATTTTAGGGATTATACAAAATTATTATGGATAAATTAAACTTATTGATCAAGCTAAGAATGATTAAAAACTAAAAAGTTATAAGTCGAGGATGATCAACTTATATTTTTTGTCTTATTTTGACTTTAAGCAATTAGTTGGTGCTTGCTAAACACATAAATAAAATGTACAGTGCTTATAACTCAGTTTGATGAGTTTATTATAAGCTTAGTTAAATTAATATGCTCAAAGTATGCTAAGTTTCTAACTAGAAATCATTTTTATAATTTAATTAATTAATATTATTGTTATTCACATTATGAGTTGTTGTAAATACTTTATATAATTAAGCAACTTTAAATTTTTAAATAGTAATATCCAAAGGGTTTACATTTATTTTCTATGTAAATTATGTAATTTAGTAGTCGATAATTGCAGATTATGTAATTTAATTAATAAAGGGTAAAAAAATTAAATATACAATTTAAGCACCTAAATAACCTCTATATAACAATAGTTTGACTTTATACCAACATAGCAATAGAATCTTTACAAAATAAAACAAAATAAAAATAAATTTTAAAAAACGGTAAAAGAAAAATAAGCAACGCATCATTCAATATTAAATAAGATATTAATTCCTTAATTTACTCCAATTTAGTTACCTTCCACAAATATTCATTACTTAATATTTCTCTTTCATATCTCAAAACAACGTATTGTAACCAAAAACAAAGTCTTTATCTCCTGTTTAAGGTCGTTTTAATGGTTGAAAGTCGGAACGTGTCCGTTTTAATTTAGCAAGACAAATATGAGATATTACCGGTATGTATCATTTTTTTAAATTACTTCCGATTTATTTCTGTAAGATTATATGGTTCAAAAAAAACACAAATGTTTCAGTGGCTGAAAAATCTCTTTTTAAGGCTTTTTTGTTGTGGTTAATTATGCAAATTTTATTATTTGTAAATTGATTTTGATGAATCATTCATGGCACTAATATTATTTGTATAATTGTTAAAACGAACATTTTGTATGATTTGTAGATTATGATATTATGAATTGTAGAGTTGCAAATATAATCAAAACCAAGATTAACACCTAATATAACTCGAATTCTATAAATTTACCACTGTTTAATGACAATATCAATATGGAAATCAATGTTAAATAGTAATGTACTCACTTTTTAATTAATTTGGTTATCCAAAATAATTTGATAAAATTCTAGGTAAGATCATGGTGTAATATTGGTTTAAAATATGTATTATTTATCATATTAAATTATACACCATAATGTACACCATTCAAGTACACTACAATTAATGTGTAAATTTTAAAAAATAGATATTATATGATGGTATTATGCATTTAGTTGATTGTTTAATTAAATTTATTATATAAATAAATTAGTTACTTTTGGTTAGTTTGTGGTGTATATCATACATTATATATTAGATTGAAATGTACACCAAATTATCACCATAATGTACACCTTAATCATGTAATCGTGGTGTTATGCACTGTTGGATTGTAACATATAATCATGTTTAAACTTTATCAATCTTCATAAATCAATGTTATATATATAGTTGGTTATAAGTGGGTGTTCGAATTTCATTATAAGAACTATGAAGTGGACACCAATTTTTAATCATATTATACACCATTTCGTATATAACTTTTTTTTGGTGATGTAAAAAAAATATGATTGTGTATTTCAAATTTGATTTTTATAACGGTTGTTTAGTAGGTTCTTTAATATATTTTTTGAAATGTATTGCAGGAAGGTATGTGGATTTCAAAATTGAAGGAGTGATATGTGACACAAATACCATTTTAAAAAAAAAAAAATCAAATACCAAAACATATACCAAATATCCATATAAGGATTAGCATTGTTGAGTTAATTTTTATTTTTATAACACTTTTTTTTTCATAATCTAATTGAATGTTATTAGCGGATTTGAATTTTATTGGTTGTTTATTAAACATTTTTTTCAGAATCATATTTAATCACATGATGTAATTAGTTCTATTATGTTGGTTTTCCTTGTGGTATTAAATGTCATTTGAAAAAAAAATGGCACGAAATATCAACCAAATTGGTATATTATATGGGGTAGAATTCAAAAATTGTTGGTATATACTATGGTACAATTTTGATATGGGGTAGAATTCAATAATTGTTGGTATATTATATAGTACAAATGTTAGTATTATTATATGGTACATTTTTTATATTCTAAATTTTTAATGTTATTTGTGAATAGTGTCATATAGTTTTAGTGTAATTTCAAGTTCTATACCACAATGTATACCCTTTTAAAGATTCAAATAATATACTAGTAAAATTGTCTTTACAAATAAAAATATATATATTGAAATCATATTGTACATCAATTGACACCATAATAAGATTTCATATTTTCCTTTTTTACAATATTACCTAAAAGAATTCTATTATTGGTATACAAATTAGTATGCATATTGTGGTATGCAAATGGTTATTATTAGGGTATGCAAATGGTTTTTTTTTATTACTTTGCATATATTGGTACTTATATAATGGAACTTAAATTGATATTTTTTTAATAAAAGAATTGAAACGAAAATGGAGAGAGAAGAACAAATTCAAGAGTAATTGTATCAAATAAGGAATGTGTTAAATGATAAAAATCCTATTAATTAGTCAATAAATTCTCCCCCAAAAAATCAGCACTAGAATTGAAAAAATCAACCAAAAAAATGAGAGAAAGAAACGTGCATCCTAAAAAATAGGATCTTTAAGTTAAAAAATCATATTCAACTATAATTATCATTGAGAATTCCAAAGTAAACACGGTATGCTAAAAATTGTAATGTACACCAAATTGTCACCATAATGTATACAATATTAAAAAATTTGTATCCAAAAAAACATGTTTATGTCATTCCATATCTCTAATTTGCACTATAATATATATATATATATATTATTCTGCAGATAACTTAAACCAAGAAAAACATGTTTATACTATTCTATTTCATAATTTTACCACCATATATACCAATTTTGCACTTAAATAATATCAAGAAAAACAAGAGGTTTATACCATTCTATATCATGTATTTTTTTTATCATTATATTATTCTAAAAGTAAAAAAAAACGTAATTGAAGAGAAAGAAAAAATATTTTTAGAAGTGTAATTGTATTAAGTAAGAAAGAGAACAAAGAAAGGCAAAAATAATGTAACCAATTATAGTTGTGATTGAAAATAAAAAAAGTAAAAATAATAAATTATGAAACACATAAAATCAGCCCACTAAGCTAAAAAATAGGTAAGAAAATCGTATAAAGATATGTATATTTATTAAGTTGTCAGGTTTGTAATTAAAATGATAAAGTTGTAAATAAAAAGAGTAAATTAACATTATGTAAATTAAAGTCTTAAATTGAATATTCTAGTAATTTTTCCTTTAGTAGTCGATAATTGCAGATTATGTAATTTAATTAATAAACGTAGATTATGTAATTTAGTTCATAATTGTATAATATGTATAATTTAGTTAATAGTTATAAATTTAGTCCTGTCCATCTTAGCTATTCCATCCAAATATAAAGCTCATGAGAGCTTAGCTGGGTTGGGATATTGGATCAGCCCGTTTTGATATCTCTATTCACAACATCCAAAGTTGAATTGAATTTTCTTTTTAAATTTTCCTTTAGATAAGAGGATAATATATTTCGAACTATCGTAAATAATATGCAGATACTAATGAGAAAGTTCCAAATGAATGCATCAGAAATGATCTCATGTAAGCAAAATTGACCACGTGGCTAAAGGAGTCTTTTTTTCTTTTATATCGGCTAATTGATTAAGTAAAAATATAAATATATATAGACTTTGTGGTAAAACTTTCAACAAATACATCCCACTGTAATTAACAATCTTGATTTATTAAGTACCACACGGTACTAATTACTAATTTATTAGTAATGCTAATCCTAATACTAATATTCAAGGCTTCTAGAAATCATTTGGGGATTGTTGTAACACTATAAAAGGTCACTAGAATTACATAAATCAAATCATCCACCACCAATAGCTAGCATTTTATTTTCCTTCATTCTTGCAGCTAATCAAATTAAATCAATGGAGATGAATTTAGTTTCATTTCTCCTCTTATTCTCATTCCTTTTAATTATTTTTCGAAAATGGAGAAGAAGCCAAAAACAAAATTTGCCTCCAGGTCCATGGAGACTCCCACTCATTGGGAGTTTGCACCACTTAATTAGTGGACATAATCCACATCGTATTTTTAGAGATCTAGCTCGAAAATACGGCCCTGTAATGTACTTGGAACTCGGGGAAGTTCCTACCGTGATCATATCATCACCTTCTACGTCCAAACAAGTTTTAAAAACTCATGATCTCGCCTTTGCTAGTAGGCCACAATTTACATC
>JAJOOS010002042.1:0-37721 GCA_029582725.1 Solanum chiquidenum
GGTCTAATTCTAGGTTTAGGGGTTTTAACCAACTTAAAATACCCTAAAATAGGTAGAATAACCGTTTATAATAATTCTCCAAAGTACCCAAACTACCCCTCACTTAGTTGGACCTTTTAAACAAGTCAAACTTGAGTTTTATTTTCACAGATTTCATCGGGGATCAAGTTCGCGACGCGGAGGTGTTCCCGCAAGTTTCATAAATTAAAATTTGAGATAGTAGAGTCTGCGACCTGTCCGCGACGCGGACCAAACTTTTGGCCCTTGGTGGAGCTAGTCCGCGACGCGGACATGCTCCCTCCAAGCACAACTTCAAGCTGCCTTGGCAACTTGTTTGGCCAAGGGTTGGGGTCCTCCTCGGGGACCCTTAGGGTGGTTCCGGGGAGTCGTATTCGAATGTTTTGACCCTAAAAACATTTATTAAGACACTAGGGTCACCTCCACTGATTTTAGACTCCAAACAACACATAAAAACATGAACAACATACTAGAACACACCAACACGTAAAAGACTAGTTTCCGAACGTCTTGGTCGTCCCTTGACGTTTAACTTCCAAACTCTTTAAAACTAACTAAAAAGGCTATTCTTTATTATCTTATCAAGTTATTAATGCCTAAAACCCATGTGAGGCTCTACTTTATCCTACTTCATTTTGAGGGGTGTTACAATATCCCCACTTAGGAACATTCGTCCTCGAATGACACTTAAAACACTTCCGAGGACTCAATGAAGCATCTAATAACTCACAATACACAACATACAACATCAACATAAGAGTACACATCAAGGAGGAACATCAACTCCACATAAAAGGCTCAAAACAACTTTGTGCAATTCAAGAAAGTATCAACACATGTACCAACTCCTTATGCATCAACTTTATTATTTTCCATTTCATTGGAGGAACTTCCTTCTCCAAATCCTCATATCATATAGGAATTTAATCCACAACATCACTATGCTCAAAACTCTTTACTTATCATAAGTATAGGAGTAACTACCTTCTCCATATTCAATGAGCATCAACACATATATTAAGCAATCAACAAGAAATTTCTTTAACAAGACAACACCAAGCATGCTCATTACAACTCTCATGAAGACAACATCACACAAAATCTATGGGTGCAATTTCAACCATGAGAAACAAAGTTCGTGAAAACTCAAAATACAACTTAAACATGCTTTTTTTCCCACAAAAATATGCACATACAAGGAATAGTGCTCTCAATCGAAGTTGCATAGACAATATGTGAACTCTTTGCATCTCGTTGTGATTATCCATTTCTCAAATTGATTATCTTATAATGACCGTTGCACACTAGCGAAAGTATGTAGTCTTGTTTGACTTAAGTGTCGATGCCTTGTGTGATGAGCTTACTTTGAACCTTGCATGAATAAACTTAGAATTTGCCCCGTTAGTCTGATTGATTTAGTAAGGTGTTCTCTTGAGATGATCTTAGTCAACTTTTGAAAAGTGTGAACCAATTTGACATATACCTCTTTTGTGGCCTACCCGTGAGCGTGTGAAACTCTCTTGAACACCCTTTGAGCCTTACCTTTATTTGAAAGAACCTTGATGAACCCTAGACCTTACTTGATCTACTACGTATCATCCTCTTAATTTGTAGTTTAGTGAATAGCCAACTTAGGCCAAAAGCCTAAGTTGGGGGTGTGGTGAAAAAGGAAAAGGGGAAGTCAAGAAGTGCAAGAAAATTCTCCCTTAACCCATGGTGTTGCGGAAAAATGGAAACCCTCCATATAAAAGAAAAGAAAAGAAAAATAAAAGAAAAGAATGAAAAAGAAAAGTTGTGGAATAAAAGTACAAAAGAAATTGGGTTTCCAAGCAATCCATGGAGATGGATAAAAAGATGACTTAGAAGCACTAGAAAAAGAATTGATTAAGGAAAAGAAGGGGATGCCTTGATAATACCACATCTCACGAGGATGATGAAGTCATTGAGCCTAAATGACCATACCTTTGCACTCAGCTCCATTACAAACCTTGAAAAGACCTTTTTGATTTTGAGAAAGTCCAACCGAAAGTCAATTGGAAAATAAGGGCAAACCTATGGGTGAAAACATGCATTGTGTTCCTCTTTTTGAGTGTGAGCGTTGCATCTGATTCCTGATCTTAAATTGATTAGCTACTGTGTGTGAATGTGGAATCATTCTTTGTGTGAGGGCATTTAGACACTTTTGTTGAGCTTGAACTTGCATTAGTAGCAAGTATTGCGAGCATGAGAATCTTTGGTAATGTTGTGTCACAACTTGAATCTTTTAGCACACAATTGAATCTCCGCATAAATAGTTTGAAGTTTTGTTGTGTGCATTCATGATTGAGTCTTGTGTAGCACTGTTTGAGACACCTCTTTTTTGAACGACTGAATTTGAGTTTGCTTGAGGACAAGCAAAAGTTTAAGTTGAGGGTGTTGATGAATCCACAAATTGGACTCATTTAGGGCTTTATTTTACTAGAAATAGTGTCCTCAAATGCTTATTTTATCTTAATATCTGATGAAAACCTTTAAGTTTCAGGTATTTGAAGTTTGAAGGAAAGCATGGACGCTACTTCGCAAAAAGGAACGAAAAGGCTGAAAAAGAACAAGAAAATGAAGGCCTGAGGATCGCCGAGTTCACTTGACGAATCGCCAAACGGTCTCACTTCGCCTTTTGTTCCAGTGCGCTGAGCCCTGAAAGAAAGGATCAAGTCGGCGAATCAAGGGATCAGTCGGCGTATCGCCGAGAAGGTCCGCAAAGCAGTACTATGTCGCCCAATGACCCAGAGCACGACGATGCCGAAGGATGATAAAAGACGGCGATGAAATACACCAAAAGGCGAATCGCCGAGTTGATCGGCGATTTCGACTAATGTCGCCAAACGATCTACCGCAACACATATTTTTGAAAACTATAAATACTCGTTGAGAGTTATAGCTTAGTATCAAGTTTTAGCATTACATTTTAGTATCAAATTTTAGACAATAAATTTTTTAGTACTTTTTTACTCTCAAGTTTGGAGAGAGTTTTTGGGAGACTTAAAGAAAGGAGTTCATTTTCCCCAAGTTGGAAGTGGGTCTTCTCCATTCTTCTTCCTTTGCTTTAATTTCTTATACCCATTTGATTTCACTATCATTTTAGGTGTATTTTGTTGTTTCTTGATGTGTGGCTAAAACGCCCCATTTTTGGGGTGTGATTTAGCAAATATGTGTTGATATTATTGTTGGGTCTTGCTTGCTGATAGGTTAGATGTATTTTAATCATGATTTCACCTAGTGGTTGTGGTTTAATTTAATGGGTTTGTAGTTTTAAATACAAAGTCACTCATGTGTTTTTGGCTTGCCCGAGAGGGAGGTCGCGAATCCAAGACCACTAGACTGATGCCTAAGGAGTGGGTCGACATGAGGTTCAGCTCGAGAGGGTGATCCCTAGTCCCATATCCTAACACTCAACTCAAGAGAGTGTGTGGGTTAAGGCGTAGGCTGGTCTTCATGCGGCAAATGGGTGTCCGAGAGGAACGCATTTGAAATGGGGTAAGTTGCCCGAGAGGGAACTTATTTCCTTCTAAAGCTTAGCCTAGTCACTCTTATCTTGCAAATTTCCTATCAAAAGCATGTACCCAACCGTTTATCTCAACTTGTATTGCGGTCACACCCCAAAAACTCCTCCCCATACTTGATTTTCTTGTTATTTTTGTTGTTTTTACTTACTTGTGACAAAAAACCCAAATTGATATTTGATACTTTTGTGTCCCTCCTTCGATTTACAATGTTTTTAATCGTTAATTTCTTTAGCTACGACTAGTTAGAACTAGATTTGATTTTTCTATTAATTCTCAAAACTGCTCCCTTGGGACATGACCCCAACCTTTGGTTGGGTTACTATATTATCGACGATCGTAGACACTCAAACAGTAGTTAGTGTCGTTGGTTACGATAAACATCACCCACCAGGATTACTCAGGCCATGATTCTCAAGATGGAACACCTAGCCCATTATGCCGATGTGCGGGCTACCCGGCTAGAGGCCGAGGTACCTTGGATGATTGAGCGAGCCATCTTAGTTGTGTTTACACCCCTCTAGACGTTGATTGATAATCTCAGAGCGAGAGTAGATGTCTGTAATAGAGGATAGGGGGTTACTTCAGAGGTCACAACTTTGAAAGCTGAGGTTTCAAATTTGATGAAGGATGTGGACTATCTGAAGTCCACAGACTTCACTTCCCTGTTTGAGTCAGCTGGGGATTGGGATGCCTCGGCCAGTTCTAAGATGCCTCTGGCCACCACCGGAGATGTACCTATGGATGATATGGAAGCTGATGAGTAGCAGAGACGGATGAGGAGCAGTTGGATGCTCACGAGGTGACCATCTATGAAGACCTGCCAGATTTAGAGGAGATGATTGTGCAGTCGGTCATTCACACATCACTGACAGAGACGTCCATGGAAGGCTCTAGTGGAGCCAATGATGTAATTCTCAAAATGAATTATGAACAAAATGCGGAAACGAAAAGAAAGATAGAAGAAGAGATACAAGAGAAGGAACAATTAGCAACTAAAGGATGTATTAAATCCTAAAACCTCCAATTACAATCCCTAAAGAAGCACCTAATCATGATAAATAGATTGACACAAGAAAAGGAAATCAAAAGCAACCTAAAGGTATATTAAACCTAAAGACCTCAATCGATTAATCTGAATCAAGCACCGAATATCTTACGAAGACCTCAAGGAAATTGAATATCCATGCAAACCTCGTTTCTAAACAAAGTTCAACAAAAGCTTTACCAAGCTTCCAAGTCTTTCAAAGGAGATCCAATTCATCAATCATTCATTTCAAAATAGTCTACCTAAAAATGAACCCTAAACTTCCTATTTATAGTTTTAGGCTATTACATCATAAGAGGCCCAAAAGTAGCCCAATAAGGATAAAGGGCGAGGTGGGTCGGGCTCGCTTAATGAACTTGGCGAGTCGCCAACTTGGTCGGCGATGTGACCCTTCCTTGGAAGTCTTCTGTAAAGTTCAGCGATCTAGGTCGTGCTCGCCTAAGGAACTCGGCGAGTCACCAATTGATCTCCAGCTCGCTGAATGAGCAGCTTCCCTTGTAGCTCCTTGGAACTTTAGGCGATCTTGGAAACCTTACCAAATCAGTTTGGCGAGTTGCCAAAATGGTCTCCAGCTCGCTGAATGAGGCAATGTCTGCACTTGCTCCTCCTTGCTTCGTTAGACCTCCGACACTCCAAGATATCATCCAAACATGGTATTGCTCAATTGGGAGGTCCTTCCAAGCATGTATGTTACCATGCAAGGCATTTAATTCCCTCTTTGTCATCAACTCAAGCTCAAGAACCTCCGTCCTTGTGAACAATCCTTCAATACATTTAAGTTCCCAAACTTGGCTATGAGTGAATGTCCTTGAGGCAATCTTAATTGCATCATTCTCCCCTTCTTGAAAAGTATTCGTCCTCGAATCCAAACCTTGCAAAACCATAGGGAAAACAAGTAACAACAAGATCCTCATGGCAGGAGGGTTGCGTTAGCAATAACTATTCTATCACCATGCCAAGGATGCACAAACTTAACATATAACCAAACATCAAAATGATCAACCAATGGTTTGTAACCCACCAAAACAAGAGATACTTGGCTACTTAAGACACTTTTGATAAAAGGGTAAAGTGAAGGAACCATTATACTTAGGCAACCACACATGTAAACCCTCATTGGTTCCGCATTTCAACAAGCACAATTCCCCTTTTAAGTCAAGTAGCACATGAACACTCTCATACTTAAGTGCAAAGGCATAAACAATGTTAACCCAAATTAAGGTTCCATCTAATGCACTATCTAGCTTCAAGAATGTAGTTATTTCCAGTTCATGAGTGGGGTCAAGTACACAAGTATTCCCCACACAAATTGGCAAACATACCTCCCTCGAGCACATAAGATCAAATAATAACAGCAAGTAAGAATCACATGAAAGAAAGAGGGTGTTACTACCATACCCATCATAATTTAAACCAACACCGGGGTCAAATGGGAAGGAACAATATAGCATCGAGTCAAGGAGACTCTCATTTAGTCCATTGATTCTACTATTAACATGAAATATAGTACCCACACAAACATGAGTATCATCATATGCAAATAAATAATAGAGAAAGGTGTCATGCACACTAGGGACATCTAAGGTGTTCCTATATATAAAATCACAACTAGGTTCAAGAATCCTAGTACTCATTACATCACAAGAAGGAACACTCAAAGACATCATGGCAAATTTAAAATAAACTTCACCTTCTCTCAACAAAGAACTCATACCCCCATTAAATGTACGATCAACAAGATCATACTCAAAGAAAGAGTAAACAAAGGGGTTTAGGAAACTACCCTTCCACATACACAATGTAGGCTCCTCAAGTGGATTGTAAACCCTCAAGAAGGACTTTCCATTGTAGGGAAAGGTGTAAACAGATCCATCCAAATGATACTTGTCATCTTGACCAAGCATCACTACACAAGTGCCGCAATTTAATTCACTACCGGGGTCAAATGGGAAGGGATTCCATGAACTTGGATTAAGTACTCCCCCTTTTGCTCGCTTGGCACTCTTAACTTCTAACAACATACTCCACTCAAAAGCGTGAGCATCATCATATGTAAACAACTAATATAGAAATATGTCTCGCAAATTAACTTCATCTAAGGTGTTTTCAAAGGTATGAGTACTAATAGGCTCAAAATCATTGGTCATACCATTAAAAATTGAAACACACCAAGAAAAAGAGGTAATGGGAAAACAAATACCACCTTCCTTTTCATCATGATCCTTCCCTACAAGAGTACTCTTATCTTCCAAGAAGAGATTTCCATCTTTGGGAGGACAATCTTCACACCATAGTGGGTTACTATAGAAAGTATAGCTATCAAGAACTACACCATATTGTACTTAAAGAGGGAATGATAAACTACCATGGGAGAATTAAAACATGCAAGTTCACCCTAAAAAAGACACATATAATTTTTCGAAGCATTTTCAACCACATGATCTCTATGAGAAAAACAAGCAATCAGATCTTCCACAAAAGATATGCTCAAAGAGTCACTCCTATTCAAATGATCAACATTATTATTAGTATCAACAAATTGAGGTTCCTTAATCACATCACAAGATCCCTCAATTAGTGAACTACAATCAAAAGCAAGTTGATCAACACAATTATCATATGATAATGAACTATCACTCAAAGCACGAGTGTCAACACTAGGTGGACACAAATCGATCTTACTAGAAGAATCAATTTGGTCATCAATAGGATCAACTAGTGTATCCACACTCTCAACATGTACATTATCAACACATGGTAAAGAAGCATTAGGTTCACATAAAGACAAGCTATCACTTACACTTTGTTCATTTGCAATTGTAAAAGTGTTAAGTTTAGCTACTGTACCTTGACGCTCGCAAGAAATATCTTCTTTACCTTGGAATGACACTTCCTTAGGAATGTTGGGACATCCCAAAATTGCACCCATCACACCTTCAATTGTAGGCTTTTTGTTGGGAACTCGTGTTCCTCCATTCATCATGCTTGTACCTACATAAGAATCCTTACAAGGTGAAGGATAAACAAAAAGGTTAGATTGAGATTGTGGCAACCCTCTCACTTCACTCCACTCAACCTCTCATTTTTCCACTCTAAGGTTGCCACGTTGCTCTCCCTTACTCCTCTCAATCTTTTGTCTCTCATTTTTCACCTTAGAAAGAGGAAATAGATGTGTCCCCCATTGATCCACAACATACTTGGACCAATTTCGCTCGTTTGTGACCCCATGTTTGTCAAACCAATCGGCTCCCAAACATAAGTGACAAAAGTCCATGGGAATTATATTACACCAAACCTCCTTATAATATTCACTGCGTGTGAAAGAGACCTTTATAGCTTCGGTAACCTTACATCCCTCCATGGTGTATGGATACTGCCTTGATATTTGGGGTAGTCTCAAGTAGGCTACCATAGATGGAGTGATGTAGTTTTGATTGCACCAATCATCGAGGACAATATCAAACCCTAAAGCTCTACAATGTTAACCTTCATCCTAAGAACTTGTATCCTCGGGTCAACATTATAAAGCTTTGTGTACCCCTTTGGCACATACTTGAACCTCATAAGCCATTTCAATTCTTCCCATGTCAAAGGGTTGGAATTTCCGTTGAGTGTTCGAAGCCACCCCGCATGTTTCCACCAACTCGTTGCAAGGCATTTAAGGTGTACAAGGGGATGCATGGATTGCTCAATATCTCCCAAATCATGGTTTTGGAAATTCTTCTCACATTGTCACTCCCAATCAAGATACACCTCGAGATCACACTTTCCTTTAAAGATAGGAAGACTAGCCCTTTTGGTACCGAGACCCATAACACATCCCCCATATCTGCCTTGGTTCCTATATCCCGACAAGTGTACTTTAACATGAAAAGTGTAGGATGTAGTATCCTTAGACATTAGAGATGCCATGCTTCCTTATAAATCCTTTGTATCTACAAAACGCGCAAACAAGGTTAGTAGTAAAAGCTCCTCACCAACACTTGCATTTTCTCACCTTTGAATACCTCACAAATTGGCTTGGCTAATATTGAACCTTGCTTCAATCTGGTGGTACACACGTGTCAATTAAGCTCTTGGTCGGAATAGATTCTTGTTTCAAGAAAGACGGGACGACTAGATAAAGCAAACTGGACTTGAATAAAAAAGTTATCTACGAAGTAAAACAAAAAAAGCACACAAAGAAAGCACAATAAAAAAAATGGACACAAGACTAATCAACAACTAAGTAAGGACATTTACTAGTTGAAATTTAGTTTTTAGAATAAAAGAAGTGAGTAGGAATCAAGGAAAATGAGACTAGGAAGTTAGAAAATGAGATTGGTCATAAAATGAAGCTCGGGTGTCCAAACTTAAACTTTTTTTAAAAAAATGTTCACATCGCCAACTACTCCCTGTAGCTCGCCAAATCAGTTTGGCGAGTCGCTGAAGTTCCCTCAGCTCGCTGAATTTTCCAGAGAGGTAAGTTCGTTTGGTGATCTCAACTCCCATTTGGTGAGTCACCGAGTCTGCTTTGTAAGCACGACTTAGCTCGCCCAATTGACCTTCCTGCACACTTTCAGCCTCTAATTTTGCACTCTTTGCGGTCCCCTTGTACTTCCTTGACCTAGTACTTGCCCCTTTTGGTAAATTCCCTTTTGCACCAACACAAGTACTTTTTGTTTTTCTCTTCCTTTTGGATCAAACACCTTTTTGGAAGATTCCTTCCTCTTGAAGATTTGAATATTCTTCAAGAACACTATGAACAAGATGAAGAACCAAAATAAAACCCTTAACAATTTTAGTTTGGAATTTCATGAAATTTGAGATACAAGCTCCCATAGATATAGAAAGCAAACCCCAGTACTTTTTTATCTTTCAATTCCTTGCCAAAATCATCAGATTTCAAAACCCATTTCCTTATTTCTACAAGTCATGAAGAACACCCAATTTTCAAACCCAATGAATTTCTAATCCGTTTTCACCCAAATTTCAGCTTTGAGATCCTAAGGTTATACAGATCAAACCCCAATACCCTAGAGTCTTCAATTCAACCTAAATCTGAAAATCCACTTGAAGTTCTTCAAGCTTCTTCACCCAACAATGGTGAATTATTCAATAGAGCTCCAAACTTCACCAAATCTCATATCTAAACTCAAATAAGGTTAGGGAACACTAATCTAACCTTGAAAACTTCAAACAAGACTCAAATCAACAAAATATTTTTTGGGGATTTCTTGAAAAATGTTTTGACCCTTTTTTTTGTAACAACCCAAGACTAGAATTCGTAGGAACGATTCTAAGCCTTGCTCTGATACCAAATGATGTAATTCTCAAAAGGAATTACAAACAAAATGCGGAAACAAAAATAAAGATAGAAGAAGAGATATAAGAGAAGGAACAATTGGCAACTAAAGGATGTATTAAATTCTAAAACCTCCAATTACAATCCCTAAACAAGCACCTAATCAAGATAAATAGATTGACACAAGAAAATGAAATCAAAAGCAACCTAAAGGTATATTAAACATAAAGACCTTAATCGATTAATTCTAATCAAGCACTGAATCTCTTACAAAGATCTCAAGGAAATTAAATCTATAAGCAACCCCCGTTTCTAAACAAAGTTCAACAAAAGCTTTACCAAGCTCTCAAGTCTCTCAAAGGAGATCCAATTCATAAATCATTCATTTTCACAATAGTCTACCTAAAAATGAACCCTAAACTGCCTATTTATAGTTTTAGGCTATTACATCATAAGAGGCCCAAAAGTGGCCCAATAGGGATAAAGGGTGAGTTGGGTCGGGCTCGCCTAATGAGCTTGGTGAGTCGCCAACTAGGTCAGTGACGTGATCCTTCCTTGGAAGCCTTCTGTAAAGTTTAGCGATCTAGGTCGTGCTCGCCTAAGGAACTCGACGAGTCACCGATTGATCTCCAGCTCACCGAATGAGCAGCTTCCCTTGTAGCTCCTTGGAACTTTCGGCGATCTTGAAAACCTCGCCAAATCAGTTTGGTGAGTCGCACAAGTGGTCTCAAGCTCGCTGAATGAGGCAGCATTTTCACTTGCTCCTCCTTGATTCGTTAGACCTCCCACACTCCAAGCTATCATCCAAACATGGTATTGCTCAATTGGGAGCTCCTTCCAAGCGCGTATGTTACCATGCAAGGCATGGAATCCCTTATTTCTCATCAACTCAAGAACCTTCATCCTTGTGAACAATTCTCCAATACATTGAAGTTCCCAAACTTGTCTATGAGTGAATGGACTTGAGGCAATCTGAATTGCATCAGCCAGTGTTGATGTTACCCTAGGCATTGATGCCCCAACAGATGGAGCGACTGTGTAGACATGATCTTTCTTTACCTCCTTCTCTGTCGTTTTTATTATTTTTGTTGCATATGAGGACAACTGCTTTTTATTTGTGGTGGGGTGAAGTATTTTCAAACCTACCTCTTGTGACTATATTTTGTATATATTGGGTTTTTGTACTTTGAATTGTGTGTTGATATTGTCTTGTGGATGTTTGACCTTATGGCTCCTAGTTATGAGTGAAAATGTTTTTTGATCCGTCCAAAAAAAATTGCCACCTCTTATTGTGTGTGAATGTGGATGTTCTTGTGCAAATTTGAGTATCAGTTATGATCAATACCGATGACTTGAATAGTGCCCTTAATCGAACAAAAATGAATGTGCAGCTACGATGAGGCCAAATGAAGTTGCATAGATAATATGTGGACTTTTTGCATCTCGTTGTGACTAGCCGGTTATCAAATGGAGTCTCTTGAGATGAGCATTTCACACTAACAAAAGTGTGGAGTATCGTTTGATATGGGTGTAAATGCCTTGTGTGATGAGCTTACCGTGAACCTTGTGTGATGACACCTAGAATTTTCCCCATCGGTCCGGTTGACTAAGTGATGCTAGCTCTTGAAATGATCTTAGGCAACAATTTTGAAGAGTGAAGCAATTTGACAATATACCTCGTTTGTGGCCAACCTTGTGAGATGTGTGAACCTTGCTGGAACCCCCTTTGAGCCTTATCCTCTTTTTGGAAGAAACTTGAGCAATTGAGACCCCTCTTTATCCATTCACCCATAATCCTCTTGAAGTGTGGTTTGTGTGAATAGCCAACTCAGGCCAAAATCCTAAGTTGGGGGTGTGGTGAAAAGAGAAGGTAAATAAAGAATGTGAAATTTCCCCCTTCTAGCAATGGACTTGAAAAAGATGGAACCCCTACATACAAAAAAAAAGAGAAAGAAAAGAAGAAAGCAAAAGAGAAAGAATGAAAAAGTTGTGAAAGTTGTGAAAGAAATGGGGTGTCTGGTATTCCTTTGGAAGTTGAACAATGGGGTGAATGTTAAGCATGATTCAAATGTTGAAGGAAAGGAAGAAAGTGATGTTTAGACCACATTTCATGAGGGTAGCAACCACTGAGCCTAAATGACCATACCTTTACACTCAACCCCGTTACAAGCCTTGAAAAGACCATTTTGATCTAGAGTGAGCTGAAACGAGTGTTTATTGGAAAATAAGGGTAAACCTATGGGTGAAGTCATGCATGTGTTCATATTTGTGAGTGTGAGAGTCGCATGTGATTTTGGAAGTATAGTTTTTTGAAGAATTGTGTGTGAATATGAAATCATCTTTGTTGTGAAGGCATTTGAGTACCTTTGTTGAGCTTGAACTTGCATTTGAAGCAAGTATTGTGAACTTGAGCATCTTTGATAATGGTGAGTCACAACTTGAATCTTTGAGTGAACAATTGATCCTTGCATGAGTAAGTTTAGTCTTGTTGTGTGCATTCATGATTGAGTCTTTTGTAGCACTGTTTGAGACATCTTTTTTGAATTGCTGAACTTGAGTTTCACTTGAGGACAAGCAAAAGTTTAAGTTGGGGGTATTGATGAGTCCGAGATTTGGACTCATTTAGGGCTTTGTTTATATAGATTTAGTGTCCTCAAATGCTTATTTTGTGCCAATAACTGATGTTAAATCCTTGATTTTCAGGAATATGGATTGAGGAACAAAGCAAGGACGATAACAGGCAAAAAGGAAAAAAATAGGTTGAAGAAATGAAGATGGGTGAGCCTGAGGATCACCAAGAGCACTCGGCTTGTCGCCGAGTGGCTTATCGGACCGCCCAAAGTTCCAGTGTGCCTTCCCTAAAGCAAAGAACCAAGTTGGTGATGAAAAGGAGCAATTGGCGGATCGCCGAGTGATTCCGCAAAGACAAGACAGATCGCCCAAAGTTATAGACCTTGAGGATGCTCAATGCCAAAGAAGAAGGGCAATGGAAGAGATCGAAGGGCGGCTCATCGAGTGGTTCGGCGAGCCCGACTTACTTGGTCGAATGAGCTTTCGTAGCTTATTTTCGGTGACTATAAATACATTTTTGAACATTTAGATTAGCAGCTTTTATCTATCTTTTAGGAAATACTCATTAGAACAATCTATTGTGGAGTTTTCTCTAGTTTTTCTTAAGGTTTGAAGGATTGAAGAAATTCACTTTTGAGAATTTGGAAGTGGGTCTTTGAAGTTCATCAAATTGGAGCATTGTAAGGACGAAATTACTCTTACCCAGTTGATGGATAATTAATTTGGTAACGGATTTTACCTTTTTATGATGTCGAGCTAAAACACCAATTCTTGGGGTGTGATTATGTGATTATAGGCTGATTTAGTTTATGGGTATTGCTAATTGTTAGTTTAAATGCTATTTAGAAGTGAGTTTAATCATTAATTGTGGTTTAATTTAAGAATTGTAGTTGCAAATGCAGTTCTATGTTTGCGTTCTTGGCTTGCTCGAGAGAGAGGTTTTAGAACTAAAATTATTGATTGATGGTTTGTGGGTATTGGTTTAACCTGGGTTCAGCTCGAGAGAGTGAATCCTAAACACAATCCCACACATTCAGCTTGAGAGAGTGAATGGATTAAGGTGTGGGCTGCTCTTATTTTGCATGTTTGTTGATGTTCGAGAGAAATCACTTGATTCGGGGTACATTGTTCGAGAGAAAATTTACCTCCACTATAGCCTAACTTACTCACTAATATCTAGCTATTTTCTAATAGTTGCAATTACCCATATGTCTATATTAGCTTATAATCGATCACATCCCAAGAACTCGTCTCATTATTGTTAATTCATATTGTTGTGACTGTTGTTTGTAGTTGATAATCAAAACCAAAACCCCCATTTGACATTCGTGTCACCCTTGATTTGAATGATGTCTTTATTCGATAATCTTTATTCCTATGATTGATTTGACCACATTTATACTTCCCAATTGAATCTGAAATACGTACCGCTCCTTGTGGGATTGGACCCCAACTCATTTAGTTGAGTTTTATACTGATTGACGATCGTTGACGCGTAGAATTGGATGAAGTGTCTTTGAAAAGTTATTAATCATTGAGCCGCTAGTAGTCCATCAAATCAAGAACATTTATGAAGTGAAGAATTAGGGGATTACATATCTTTTCTTAAAGATTATATAAAGATTGTAACCTTCGCATTAATTCAAATACAAATATTATTGTTTGCTTGCTATTTTTCTTGCCTGTTTGTTGTATTTCAGGATTGAAACTTTAGACACATACAAATTGGCACGCCAGTGGGACAATCTTTACCTCTCATCTCTTCTCTTCAAGAAAATCAAAGTTCAAAAACACTGAGATGACTTTCAAAAAAATCAACTCAAAATTTGCATCTGCATCCAAATCTGGATCTGCATCTGTATCCCCATATGCATTCGCATTTTCATCCGCGTCTGCATCTGCATTTGCATTCGCAAAAACTGATGGATCCAAATTCTG
Source organism: Solanum chiquidenum (assembly GCA_029582725.1). Classification (NCBI taxonomy): domain Eukaryota; kingdom Viridiplantae; phylum Streptophyta; class Magnoliopsida; order Solanales; family Solanaceae; genus Solanum; species Solanum chiquidenum. The sequence continues at coordinate 14,402 of JAJOOS010002042.1, forward strand.
CATCGCTGTTGAAAGCATCCTTGATGTTACTGCGGGAAGCATGGGACCTATCACAAGAAAACAAGCCAAATTTCTGGGACAACAAGCCTCACGAGTGCCATTATCTTTGGTTTGTCTCCAAAATGTGTGAAGTCTCCAACAAAAGCCGCAAAAGAAGACATCATTGAAATGGTTGAGAGGATTCTTTCAAAATTAAGCTTATCTACATCAAAAAAGCCCTTCGCTTCAGCCGACAATGATGTCTTAAGCACGAGATCTAGCCCACATAACATGTTTGCATCTCATATTTCGGAAAATCAATGTTATTCTCCATCACCTACGATGGTAATGCACATGATGGTGGTCGAAACTTCCACCATAGAAGAACAACTTATATATTTAATGAAAGCAGTTGAAAGCCTATCAAAGTACATCAAAGATCAAGACGTCCAAATTACCAAGTTGACAAACATAATGGAGAATATGGAGAAAAGAGAATCAACTCAATTATGTGCAAATCTTCATGAAACTCAGGAGAAAAGAGATTCCTTCACAAAACAAGAAATAATCATCAAGGAGTTTCAAGTGTCTGCCGAAGGTCTGATTCCTGTTGACAAATTGAAAGACTTCATTAAATAGGCTATCAAGGATAAATCTTAGTGCACGCCCAAGTCTCCTCTCACATATGTAAAGCTGTATTCTCAAAGAATTGATAACATAAAAATACATGTTGGCTACCAACCTCCTAAATTGCAGCAATTCAACGACAATAGAAATGTGAAACAACATGTAGCACACTTTGTCGAAACGTGAAATAATGCTGGAACATATGGTAATTATCTTGTTAAGGAGTTTGTTAGATCTCTCACAAAAATTGCTTTCGAATAGTACATAGATCTTAAATCTAGTTCTATGGATAGCTGGGAGTAGATGGAGCAACAATATTCTTAAGAATTTTTATAGCACAAGACGTGTTGTGAGTATGATAGAGATTGAAAACGCCCGTCAAAGGAATGATGAACAAGTCATTGACTTCATAAATCGCTGGAGGAGCTTGAGCCTTAACTGCAAAGACCTTCTTAGTGAAACTTCTGGGATCGAAATATGCATCCAAAGTATGCATTGGGATCTTTGTGACATATTGCAAGACATAAAGCCTAAAACATTTGAAGAACTAGCAACGCGCGCTCATGATATGAAACTGAGTATGACTTCAAATGGAGATCAAGAATTGTCCAACTTCGAAGCTGCTTAAATTCGAGCCAAGTTTTAAAATTGTGATGCTTCTCAAATTTGAGCCAAGTCTTCAAGTCATAAAAGTTCCATGAAAATGAGTTAAATCTTCAAGTTGTTACTCTTGAACCACATGACTTTAAATCCATATGGTCCAAAAAAAAAAAATAGGTTGTAAACTTTGAAATAGGTGGCCTAGACAAATTAGAAAAAAAAAACTCACATGTTTTGCATTGAAGTGTAAGTAAATATATTTTATTGCTTCAAAATTGCAAGATTTTTACACATCAACAATAATAAGGAAGGGAAAAATGGACATATCATCCCATACAAAAGGTCCAAGTAAGAAAGATCAAACGTCAAGAAGTGGTTTGTCAACTCGTCTTGGATATCTTTATCAAGTTTGCATCACCTTTTCATCAAACATCATCACTTCAAATATTTTTATGGATTGATGCAACCATAAGCGAGTTCGTATATTTGACATGTGGGCATATTTTGAAGTCCTATTTGTGAAGTTGATCATGTGACAAGTAGTTGCTCTCCAGAACTAGGACAAACTACACCAAAATCTCTTTCTCGCCAAAGTCAAAACTACAGAGGAAGAGACACAAATTGTGATTCGTTGTCAAGCTTCAATTTAGAGAAAGATACACTAATTATTGTTCTCGCCAAAGCCGCAATCATAGAATGTCACGGTTCAAATCCCATTAAGACGGACATGCACACGATGCCCTACAGGCCCGAGAGAACCAACCTGTAACATGTGCTTACTATGCATTATGACAATCTTAAAGTTGTGACAAGTTCACATAGGATGCAATGATACGAACCAACATAAGTAGACCCAAAATTTATATACAAGACTTGGCCGTTGAGGCCACAACTTGTTAAGATACAAGATGCATATGAACTATATACATTAGTCTACAAAATCTCTAAAAGATAGAAAACCTTAATTTAGGGCGGGACAAGGCCCCACCTTACCCTTAACTATCATACAACAACAAAATATGTGCCAAAAACTCGGTAAGCCCCGAATCAACCTAAAGCTTCACCAATAGCAGCTGAGTACATGTGCTCCACTTAACGAGGTCTACTGGTTGGAGTACCTGTGCCTGCAACATGAAATGCAGCATCCCCATAAGGGACGTCAATACAAAAAAAATGTATTGAATATGTAACACAATAACATATGGAAAACAAGGCTCATATGACAACAAGTATCCGTATATAAGTGCATAGATCAGAATACAACCACCTTTGTTACTCTAGTGGGATCATGTATGTTGCATTCATTTCTTTTCTTTTATGTGTGTTATGATCTTTATAAGGCATGTGATACGAATGACCAACTAATCAGTGGTAGAAGAGGACAACCCATGCTAGACATTTTAACCCCTGGGATGTTGTCCTCATAATTACATAAATTGGGACCAGCCTATGCTAGGCTTTCGCCATTGAGCTGCCACCCTTCTATACCAATTGGGATCGACCCATGCTAGGCATTTTTCCCTGGGCTGCCAATCATAGTTATACAGATTGCTTCACTTAGATTCTTTAATCTTTGAGATTGTTGTTTTGGTGGTCATAATCATTTTTTATATTTGGAACTACAGACCAATAGTAGAAGACATGAAACTAATACTTCAAGGCAGTAACAATGACATAAGGAGCTATGTAACATCAATGCATTACTTGTGAGCTTAAATGACACAATTGACTTCACTTGACTAAGAGGATAATTTACCAAACTTGTTGTTGCGAATACCATTTCAATATTAGCACGTAGGAGGATAATTATACAAATGTAGAGTAATGAACATTTAATGAAGTAATTCTACACACTAAGGAGAAGGGGAAAATATTGTTAGCTATTTGGAGATCGTACGCTGCCACTATGTTTCTTTTACTAGGAATAGAACTTGGGAAATTTACTTCATTTATATTAATCGCAAGTATCAAATTTCATGCCAAAGAATATGGAATCAAATAGACTTGCATACCTTGCTGTATAACACATATATTACAAAGAATTAACCTCCTTCCTTTCATATTATTAATCTACAATGAAATAAGTAAAACTAGTATTAGTAACTAATCAACACATTTGGCTACTTAACCTCACAAAAATGGTAGCTCGGTAGCGAGCCGATAATTTATCATATCAAGGACGTTGTTCAATTACTTCTCCTCAATTACATCCACATACCAACGTGGAGTGAGTTGTCAGCCTACACAACATTCAGTTTGGTGGTGTATCACCACACCCTCCTATATTCCATATAAAATATTCACACATTTCCCCAACATTAACTATGCAATCCCCACATATACACATAAAACAACCCAAAATATTCCTTATCATAACAACCAAATATTGAACTCACCATCCCTTGGGTTCTTAATAACAATACACATCTAATTCTTCATCGAAACTCGTGCATAATGAGGACAAAAAAAAAGCACTCACCTTACCTCGATTTCTGCAACTTTCCATTTTAACTTGAAATCTTCAAGAAATTCAACTTCCCTTCACACTTAAACCAAAGAATAAGATAAAAGTATCTTAATAATCAAGGAAAGTGAGCAGTAACTTGTGGCACATTCTGCCCTTGTACTTATATACTTGAGCATGAATAACAGGCTTTCCTAATCCATCCATGGGAGAATTAGGCTAAATACATAAGTGTTTTCACTTACCTTAACTTGCAAAGATGAGGGTTTCTTCAAGAACCTTAGAAGAAATTTGAGGCTGCTATTTTAATCCTTTAGAGAAAAGAGAGAGAGAGAGAGCTGGAGTTAATTCAAAAATTATGTGTTTAAATGGAGTGGAAATAGCAGCCAATATTTATGTTATATTGACCTTTCTTTACCTTTAGGAATATCATCTAGAACTTCCTTCTTTTTAGCTTTATTTTCAGCCACTAATTGGTGGTGATACACCTGCTTATGTACATCAAGCTTCTCAAAAGGTCAAAGTAGGTGATTCACCTAGTTGCCATTTTCCTTAGTTGGGCTTAACTTACATTGGGCCTTGGCAGATTTGGCTGCTGGGTTTTAATTCCATTTTCCTTTTATTTAACTTAGTTTGGGCCTCAAGTGAGTCTATTAGCATAGGCCCAAATCTAATCCATAAACCTTGGCCCTTTTTAACTAGATCCATATAGCTCAAGTAGGTGATGCCCCTACTTGGTCCTTTGGACAGTTCAATAAGTCAAAATAGGTGATGCACATACTTGTCACCTACTAGCTTAGTTAAGTCAAACAAACAACTCACTTATTTTATTCTATTTTCTAAATATTAATTCTTTTGATTTAACTTATCACTTAACTTTCAACTTTAAGTTCAATTACCACCTTACTGTCTCGGGTTTAAATACTACCGTTGGAGTTAACTGGCAGTACACATGTTGAAACGTGCAAGGCATCACATCACCTTCCGAGATAGTTTAAATCAACACTAATCATATAAGAAACATGATCCCTGACCTATACTATAAGGCTATGTCAAATATCACAAGAATAGAACAAGCATATGCATAATATGGGCTGTTACATTCTTCCCTCCTTTAGACATTCGTCCTCGAATGTTAGCATGGTTATCCACCCTAAACAAGTTCAAGCCTAAGTTAGTACTACTATTAATCACATAATACATATAGACTTATATTTACTTGTCAACGCCTCAACTAAGCATTTTCATCCTTCTCATCGATCTGAAAGAGATGAGGATACTTCAATTTCTTTGCCTCTTCTGCTTCTCATGTAACTTCTTCTATTTGTTGGTTCTTCCATAGTACTTTTACTGAAGCTACCTTTTTATTCCTTAACCTCTTAATTTGTCGATTCAGAATAGCAATGGGTACTTCTTCATAAGTAAGATCTCCCGTAACTTGTACATCTTCAGTAGGAGTAATATGAGATAGGTCACCTATACACTTCCGAAGCATAGAGACGTGAAACAACGGATGAACTGATGAAAGCTCTTGTGGTAGCTCTAACTCATAGGCTACTTGGCCAACTCTTCGAGTAATCTTATATCGCCATATATAGCGGGGACTCAACTTTCCTTATTTACCAAACCTCATTATCCCTTTCATTGGAGACACCTTCAAGAACACCCAATCACCTATAGAAAATTCTAGTCCTCTCCTTCTGACATCCTCATATGATTTCTATCGAATTTGAGTTGTTTCTAGTCACTGCTGTATCACTTTGACTTTTTCCATAGATTGATGAACAAGATCTGACCCAAATAAGGCAGTTTCACCTGTTTCGAACCTGATCTACACTTCCTCTCATATAAATCTTCATAAGGTGCCATTTGGTTACTAGAATGGTAGTTACTGTTATAAGTGAATTCAATAAGTGGTAGATGATCATCCCAGCTACCCTTGAAGTCTAATATACAAGCTTGCATCATATCCTCAAGTGTTTGAATTGTACGTTCTGCCAGACCATCTGTTTGAGGGTGAAATGTTGTACTTAAATTCACTTGTGTTCCCAAAAATGACATCCAAAAATTTGCAGCGAATTGAGCTCTTCTATCAGATATTATAGAGATTGGCACTCCATGTGTTTACATTCCTACTTTTTCAAATAAGGCAAAACGTCGTGGTGACTCAAAAATAATGAATTAACTCAATTTTAAATTTTTTTAAGAATAAACGAATTTAAAATGAATCGTCATCTAATTTTAGGAAAAATTAGAAAATCAATTAAATAATTTAACTAAAAAAATGTCATTCGAAACCAATAGATTCTAAGTAAGGGGTTCAAGGTATTCCGAAGGAAAGGTGTTAGGCATCCTTCGAAATCCACAATTGTGGGTTCCGACTGAATTCATTTTTTTTTAAATTGAGGAGGAGATAAAAACAAATAAACAAGTATAATGAATAAATAATATACACAAATAATAAAATAAAACAATAATAAGAAACGGACTAAGCTTGCCTAATGTCAATACTATACACAATAATAAATAAAAATTATAATTTGAACTCCGTTCAAATAGCTTCGATGGGAAGCAGCTATGTGTACCTGTAAAGACACTTAGTAAAGTGTTAGTACTAAATAAATATGAATAAAAATGAATAACTCAAATAATAACTTAAAAATAAAAACTCGTCTTATTAACATGGGAGGCCTTGGAAATCGACGGTAATTTCTTCATCGGCCAGTTTAACATATAAAATATATGAACTTAAAATAAATTTTCGTCTTTCACAATGGGTAGGTCTCTAAAACCGACGGAGATATTTTTTCATTGGCCAATTAAGTAAATAATCAAAGTAACTAATATTTAAGATTATCAGAACATGGACAAATGAACCACATGTTTTACAGTCAACCAAAAATGCTACAAACATAACAAGCTAAATTAAGCAATATTTAACAAACATGATAATATAACAGTAAAGTAAATCGTGATTGGGAAAAATAATTAAAACATTTAAGCCAGTAAAGTGTTGTCCTCAACCATAGAAAATGATAGTAAAATAACAAAATGGTAACATTGAATTAAAAGTAATGGCAGTTAATGATCAAAATAAATAAATAAATAAATAAGAGGATACATATATTAATTTTTTAAGATAAACAAACTCCAATCAAAACTTTTATGCTAGAGATGGATAAAATCAACATGATAAAACTTTAACAGTAGAAACAAGAGAGCAATACCAAGAAATACTAAAACTAACCAAATCTATCCAAAAATATATTAATCAAACGAAATGCAGTTGACCGTAGATAAACAAAAAATGAAATAAACAAAGTAACAAATATAGAAAAAAAAAGATTCGGGGTTTTATTGATATACCGTCCTCCAATCAGATTTATATCATTGGAGCTTCAGAGCCGTTGGTGTTCCCTGAGCTTCGTCGGAACTGTTTCGGAGTTGTCATCGTTGTGTTGTTGGTCAACTGGATTTGGTGTTGTTTGGCTCCGTTGTTATTGTTTGTTGTTATTGGAGTTGGAAAAATCACTGTGGTGAGGGAACTTCAAGCTCTCCGGTGACCTGCAAAAATGAATAGAAAAACGAAAAAAGGGGAAGGGGTCTTGTTTGCCGGAGTTGTTGTCTCGTTGTGCGCGCCGGAGTTTTGTGGTTCGACAACAGCTTGTTATTCCTCCATTTGCGGTGGGTTTCCGGTGGTTTGGAGGTGCTATTGTTTGCTGGCCAGTGGTGGCGTTGTTGTTCGTTGTTGGTTTCGGCTGGAAAAGTGGAAAGGGGAAATGGGGTCATTTCCGGTGACACTATTTCACCGGTCAAAGGAGAAAAAGAAGAGGGTTTTGGGGTTGTTTCTCGCCGGAAATGAGGTCTGATTTGCTGTTGTTTGCCGAAAAAGGTAGAGAGGCGTTTCGACGTGGTCTTGTTCGCCATTGTGGTTGAGCGGTGGTTGTTGGTTGTTCGAACTGATGGCTGATGTGCTTTCATCGGAAACGATGATGAAGGAAAGGGGTTTTGGTGGCTGTTTCATAGTCTGTCTGATGAGGAAGATAATTGGACGAGTTTTGGTGGTGTTGGGTGGTCTGGAGGGTGGCGTTTCGCCGGAAAAAGAGACTGGAGATAGTGGGGGGTTTTGGGTCTGTTTTGAGCTGGTTGTTGGTCTACTTCAGGTGGAGTAATGGTTGTTTGGCGGCTGTTTTGTGGAGATGAGAAGAAAAAATAATGGGGGTTTTGGGTTCGCCGAAAAATGCTCCGGTGAGGGTAGTGATCAGAAAAATAAAAATTCTAAAGAATTTCTTCAAATCTAAAAAATCTGAAAATTACCCCTAAATTTTATCCACCACCCCTTGACTTAATGAGCAAGCTATTCTTTAAATAGGAAGCTGAAAACCATTAATAGTACAATATCACTATCCTAAAATCGTGGGTCAAAACCACCGATTAATAAAATATTTGTGTATGAAATTTTATTCATATTCGAATGAATTTCTAGACTGTGCAAAATATCAAAATGAATATTAACAAATGTAACAAATAAAATGAATATTAAAAAATGTAATGAACGTAACTAATGACATGTAAAAAATGCAATTTAACAGAACTAATGATTTAATAAAAAATAAATAAATATTTGAACGTAATCAACTGACTGTGACAAAAAATAATGTAATTAAAATTAATTGATAAAAAATCCTAAATTTTGACACATAAGGATAGTTATCGATAAATTTATTTAAAATTATAAAAAATGTATTTTAAACTATTAAATAAATAAAACTTAACAATTACGAATTTTGAAAATGTTAGGCCAAAATTGGGTGTCAACACCATGTAGTCAAACTATCTCTTTAATATACAACCATGCATACTCTTCGGTTGTATAAGTAGTCTTCACCGGCAAGAAGTGTGTTGATTTGGTGAGTTTGTCAACTATTACCCATATGGAAGCAAACTTTCGAAATAAGTGAGGCAAGCCAGTGACAAAATCCATGTTAATCATGTCCAACTTCCAAATTGGAAGTTCTATACTCTGCATATAACCTCTGGATTTTTGGTGCTCTACTTTTATTTGTTGACAATTTGGACATTGAGCACAAATTCCACGATGTTCTTCTTCATGTCACCCCAACAATACATTTCTTTCAAGTCATGATACATTTTAGTTGACCCTGGATGGACAGAATATCTTGAATGATGTGCTTCTATCATAATCCTCTTTCTTAATTCATCTTCATTAGGTACACACAATCTGTTTTGACACCGAAGTACTCCCTCTTGAATAAGCTCAAATGCCTTTGTCATATCCTGCTGTACATTCTCCTTAAGCTATAATAGAATAGGATCAGTGTATTGCTTCTCTTTCACTTTCACTACTAAAGAGGATTCTGCCGCATTTTGCATGACAACCCCTTCGTCTGGAGATTTCAAGAAGGTGAACCCCCAAGCTAGCTAGTTGGCATAGATCCTTAGTTATTCCTTGTCTTTCCACAGACTGCCCATAAGTTCTTGCCATTATTTTACGACTTAAAGCATCAGCTACTACATTTTCTTTTCGGGGATGATACAAGATATCAATGTCATAATCTTTTAATAGCTCCAGCCATCTTCGCTGCCTCAGATTTAGGTCCTTTTGCTTAAAGATATATTACAAACTCTTGTGATCAGTGTATATGTCAACATGAACTCCATACAAGTAGTGGCGCCATATCTTCAAAGCAAATACAACTGTTGCTAGCTCTAGCTCATGAGTTGGATAATTTTTCTCATGTGGCCGCAGTTGCCTTGAGCCATAAACTATTACTTTACTATGATGTATCAATACACATCCTAGGCCCACTCCCGAAGCATCACAACACACTGCATACCCTTCCGTTCCTTCTGGAAGTACCATTACCGGTGTAGAAGTTAATTTATTCTTCAACTCTTGGAAGCTTCTTTCACGTGCATCACTCTATTGAAACTTGGTTTCTTTGTGTGTTATCTTTGTTAAGGGTTCTGTAATAACCTGCCAATCCAAGAAAACTACGGATCTCCGTAGTCATTGTAGGTCTTGGCCAATTTTTCACGACTTCTATCTTTTGAGCATCAACCTTTATTCCTTCGTCAGATACAATATGACCTAAGAATGCCACAGATTTCAACCAAAAATCACATATAGATTTGCATACAACTTACGATCACGAAGAATTTATAAATCCTGTCGCAAGTGATTAACATGGTCCTCTTCCGATATTGAATACACCAAAATGTCGTCTATGAATACTATCACGAACACATCTAGAAATGACTTGAACACACTATTCATCAAATCCATGAAAGTTGCTGGTGCATTTGTTAGCCTGAATGACATGACTAAAAACTCAAAATGACCATACCGTGTTTGAAAAGTTGTCTTAGGAATATCTTTGTCTTTGACCCTCACTTGGTGATACCCCGACCTCGAGTCGATCTTTGAAAAACACTTAGCACCTTGTAACTGATCAAACAAATCATCAATTCTAGGGAGGGGATATTTGTTCTTAGTTGTTACCTTATTCAACTGTCGGTAATCAATGCACATTCTCAATGAGCCATCTTTCTTACGTACAAATAAAACTGGCGCTCCCCATAGGGACATACTAGGCCTTATGAATCCTTTTTCTAATAAGTCTTTTAATTTCTCTTTCAACTCCCGTAATTCTGTCGGGGCCATTCTATCGGAGGAATGGAGATATATTGAGTATTTGGAATCACATCAATACCAAACTCTACTTCTCGTGCTGGAGGCAAACCTGGAAGATCTTCAGGAAATACGTCGGGAAATTCATTCACAATCGGAATGGATTGAAGAGTTGGTGGCTCCACATCTATATTTTTGACTCTCACTAGATGACATATGTATCCTTTGGACATCATCTTCTTTGCCTTAAGATAAGAAATAAACTTACCTCCTGGTACCCCAATATTACATTTCCATTCAAGGACTGTCTCTTTTGGAAAATGGAAATGCACCATCTTATTTCGGCAATCTACCGTGGCATAACAAGAAGCTAACCAATCCATACCCATTATAACATCAAAATATACCATTTCTAGCTCAGTAAGGTATGCAAATGTATCACGATCACAAATGGTTACAATGTAATTACGATAAACCCTTTTAGCTATAATAGACTCACCAATCAGTGTAGACACTTCAAATGGCTTCACTAATAAATCTGATGTTCTTTTGAACTTTCCAGCAATAAATGGAGTAACATATGACAATGTAGACCCAGATCAATTAGTGCATATATAATATGTGAAAAGATGAACAATGTACATGTAACCACATTCGGAGAATCTTCCAAATTTTGTCGATCTCCCAGACCATAGGTGTGATTCTGAACTCCACTAGAACTAGCTGCTCCCCTAGCTCATCTACCATGACTTGTAGGCATCTGTAGTCCCCTACCTAAAGAAGGTGTTGATGAGGACGATGCAACAACTGATCTAGTAGGCTGTGCAACACCACCCACTTCCCTATGAGGGCAGTTTCTCATCATTTGCCCCAGTGTACCACACTAAAAACAAACATCTGTCCCAAACCTACATGCACATAGATGATTTCTTCCACATTGTTTACAAGGCTGTCGAGGAAGCCTTGATTGGCTCGTACATTCCTGTTCTTGATGACCCACTATTTGTGAACCTTGGCTTTCACTTATTTACCCAAACTGATTACCCCTAAACCCTTGAAACCGTGGTGGAGCACTAGCTGTAGAGTAGAAAGATGATGGCCTAAGCGGTCTGTTAAAGAACCGAGGCCTAAACTCACCTTGGGATGGTGTAAACTGCCCCATGGATCTGGCCCTCTTAGAATGCCCTGTTTCTGACTCTTGTGTCCTTCTTCTTTGCCTTTGATCCTCCAACTTTTGCGCAAAAGCTTGCATCCTTGCTATAGCCATATATTTATTCAACGAAGCGATGGTACAATCTCTAACCAGATATGAATCTAATCTATCCACATATCGATGAACTCTATCCTCCATAATAGCTACTATATTAGGAGCATACCTGGCCAAGGAATTAAATTTGAGATTGTACTCTCTCACACTCATACCTCCTTGGTGGAGATTTAAGAACTGATCCGCACGGGACTCTCGTATCTCTAATGGTAGATAATTGTCAAGGAATGCCTTTTTGAACTCTTTCCACATAGCTGAAGGTGCATTTGTTCCCCTAGATTGCTTTTGAGCCCCATACCACAATATAACCACACTTTTTAATCTATATGTTGCTAGCTAAAGTGCTTCTTTACCAATTACATGCATAACATCCAAAGTGTGTTGGATCTAATCTATTAAGTCTTGTGGATCTTCATTAGGATCTGACCAGGTGAATGATGGAGGGTCCAAATTAAGAAAATAACGTATCCGCGTTCCAGCTGCTCTATCTACCCCACTAGTGCCTGCAACTGGACCTTCTTTCCTTTGGCTGTGGCCAGCAACTATACGAGTCAATAATTGGACTACATTCTTTAAATCTTGCTCGGTAGCATTAATAGGGGGTTCTTGAGGTGCAACTTCCCTCCTTAGATCTTCTGGAGATGGAGGGATCGGGGAAGTCCGTGATAGAGACCCATCTTGAGCCTCACTTTGAACATCTTGAGCCTCACTTTGAACAACTTGACTAGGTGGTGGTAGGCTGATCCCTTCTTGGGTAGCCACATCTACTCGCTTACTTGTACTTTTACTCCTTCTCGAAACCAACATCTTTGCTATAATAAAACAATTTAGAAGTTAGATATAATTCACCTACAACACTGGTTCTATCGAACGATCTAAGAAATGAAAGAAAAGAGACAACTCCTACAAGTCATGTAGCCTCCTGTTTATAAATGTAGTGCACAACACATTCATAAGCAAGACTCTACACAGACATGACTTTTTAGACTCCCTAGGATGACCTACTCTGATACCACTTTTTTCACACCTCAAATCCCATTAATACAGACGGCACTCGATGCCCTAAAGGCTCGAGAGAACCAACCTGTAACCTGTGCTTACTATGCATTATGGCAATCTTAAAGTTGTGACAAGTTCACATAGGATGCAGCGACACGAACCAACATAAGTAGACCCAAAAATTATATACATGACTTGGCCGTTGAGGCCTTGTTAAGACACAAGACGCAACTGAACTATATACATTAGTCTACAAAGCCTGTAAAAGATAGAAAACCTTTTTTTAGGGTGGGACAAGGCCCCGCCTTACCCTTAACTATCATACAACAACAAAATAGGTGCCAAAGACTTGATATGCTCCGAATCAACCTGGATCTTCTCCAATAGCAACTGAGTACATGTGCTCCTACTAACGAGGTCTACTGGCTAGAGTACTTGTGCCTGCAACATGAAATGCAGCATCCCCGTAAGGGACATCAGTACGAAAAAATGTACTGAATATATAAGGCAATAAAATATGTATAACAAGGCTCAAATGACATCAAGTATCTAAATATAAGTGCATAGATTAGAATACGACCACCTTTGTTACTCTTGTGGGATCATGTATGTTGCATTCATTTCTTTACTTTTCTGTGTGTTATGATCTTTATAAGGCATGTGATACGAATGACCAGTTGATCAGTGGTACAAGAGGATGACCATTCTAGGCATTTTAACCCTTGGGATGTTGTCCTCATAATTACACAAATTGGGATCGACTCATGATAGGCTTTCGCCCCTGAGCTGCCACCCTTGTATACCAATTGAGATCGGCCCATGCTAGGCTTTCTCCCCTGAGTTGTCACCCTTCTATACCAATTGGGATCGACCCATGCTAGGCATTTGCCCCTTGGCTGCCACCCATAGTTATACATATTGCTTCATTGAGATTCTTTAATCTTTGAGATTGTTGTTTTGGTGGTCATAATCATTTTTTATATTTGGAAAAACAGACTAGTAGTAGAAGACATCTTGGATGGGTAGTTGAATAGGGGGATAAATCTTTTTTTCTCATTTATATTGAATGTAGTCAATCATTTTGAGGTCATGAGAACAAAGAGTCATAGAGATGTGACAAGTTTTGCTTTCGCTATTGACTGACCGTCCTGTTGGCAGTGCTATACTAGATTGGCACCCTAACTGGTTGACATAAGGAGCTATGTAACATCAATGCATTACTTTTGAGCTTAAATGGCACAATTGACTTCAATTGACTTCAATTGACTAAGAGGATAATTTACCAAACTTGTTGTTGCAAATACCATATCTATATTATCACATAGGAGGATAATTATACAAATGTAGAGTAATAAACATTTAATGAAGTAATTCTACACACTAAGGAGAGGGGAAAAATATTGTTAGCTATTTGGAGATCGTACGCTGCCACTATGTTTTCTTTACTAGGAATAGAACTTAAGAAATTCACTTCATTGATATTAATCGCAAGTATCAGATTTCATGCAAAAGAATATGGAATCAAATAGCCTTACACACCTTGTTGTATAACTAAGATATTACAATGAATTAACCTCCTTCCTTTCAGATTATTAATCTACAATGAAATAAGTAAAACTAGCGTTCGTAGCTAATCAACACATTTGGCTACTTAACCTCACAAAAATGGTAGCCCGGCAGCGGGCCCATAATTTATCATATCAAGGACGTTATTCAATTAATTCTCCTCAATTACATCCACATACCAACGTGGAGTGAGTTGTCAGCCTACACAACATTCAGTTTGGTGGTGTATCACCACACCTTCCTATATTTCCATATAAAAATATTCACACATTTCCCCAATATCAACTATACAGTCCCCACATATACACATAAAATAGCCCAAAATGTTCCTTATCATAGCAACCAAATATTGAACTCACCATCCCTTGGGTTCTTAATAACAATACACATGTAATTCTTCATCGAAACTCATGCATATTGAGGAAAAAAAAGGAGCAGTCTCCTTACCTTAATTTCTGCAACTTTCCCTTTTAACTTGAAATCTTCAAGAACTTCAACTTTCCTTTGCACTTAAACCAAAGAAGAAGATACAAGTATCTTAATAATCAAGGAAACTGAGCATTAACTTGTGGCACATTCTGCCCTTGTACTTATACTTGAGCATGAATAACATGTTTTCCTAATCCAATCATGGGAGAATTAAGCTAAATCCTTAAGTGTTTTCACTTACCTTAACTTGCAAAGATGAGGGTTTCTTCAAGAACCCTAGAAGAAACTTGAGGCTGCTATTTTAATCCTTTAGAGAAAAGAGAGAGAGAGAGAGAGCTGGAGTTAATTCTAAAATTATGTGTTTAAATGGTGTGGAAATAGCAGCCAATATTTATCTTATATTGAGGTTTCTTCACCTTTAAGAATATCATGTAGAACTTCCTTCTTTTTAGCTTTATTGTCATCCACTAATTGGTGGTGATGCACCTGCTTATGTACATCAAGCTTCTCAAAAGGTCAAAGTAGGTGATTCACCTAGTTGCCCCTTTCCTTAGTTGGGCTTAACTTACATTGGGTCTTGGCAGGTTTGGCTGTTGGGTTTTAATTTCATTTTCCTTTTATTTAACTTAGTTTGGGCCTCAAGTGAGTCCAATAGCATAGGCCCAAATATGATCCATAAACCTTGGCCCTTTTTAACTAGATCCATATAGCTCAAGTAGGTGATGCACCTACTTGGTCCTTTGGACTGGTCAATAAGCCAATGTAGGTGATGCACCTACTTATCACCTACTAGCTTAGTTAAGTCAAACAAGTAGCTCACTTATTTTATTCTATTTTCTAAATATTAATCCATTTTTATTTAACTTAGCACTTAACTTTCAACTTTAATCTCAATTACCACCTTACTGTCTTGAATTTAAATATTTCCGTTGGAGTTAACTTGCAGTACACATGATGAAACATGCAAGGCATCACATCACCTTCCAAGATTGTTTAAACCAACACTAATCATATAAGAAACATGGTCCCTCACCTATACTATAAGGCTATGTCAAGTATCACACGAATAGAACAAGCATATGCATAATATGGGCTATTACATAGAAGAAGATACAATAAGTATTGTTCTCGCTAAAGTCGCAACTGCAAAAAAAGATGTATCATGTGTTGTTTGTCATCAAAGCTACAATTGTAGAATATGTACTAAGTTTGGTTCATTGCTAAAACCATAATTGCAAAAGAAGATGCACCAAGTGTGGCTCGTCACCAAAGTCCTAACTACAAAAAAATGATGTATCGCGTGTGGTCTATCATTAAAGCCACAATTATAGAAGAATATGTACTAAGTACGGTTCGTCACCAAAACCGCAATTGGAAAAGAAGATACACCAAGTGTGGTTTGTCATCAATGTCGCAACTACAAAAAAAGATGCTTCATGTGTGGTTCTTCATCAAAACCTCAATTGCAAAAAAGATGAAATAAATATGGTTCGTCAAAGTTGCAAATGCAAAAGAAGATGCATCATGTGTGATTCATCTTCGAAGCCGCAATTATAGTAGAAGATGCACTAAGTGTGGTTCGTTACTAAAGCTGCAACTGCAAAAGAAAATGCACCAAGTGTAGTTCGTTGTCAAAGTCGCAAATCGCAAAAGTATATGCATCATGGGTGGTTCTTCATTGAAGCCGCGATTATAGAAAAAGATGCACTAAGTGTGTCTCATTATTAAAGCTGCAACTGCAAAAGAAAATGTACCAAGTGTAGTACATCATCAAAGCTACAACCGCAAAAGAAGATACATCATGTGTCGTTCATCATCAAAGCAACAACTGCAAAAGAATATGCATCATGTATGGTTCGTCATCAACGTCACATTCACAAAATAAATTGCATTAAGTATGGATCGTCTCCACCAAAGCCACAATTGCTAAGAAATTGCACCAAGTACGATTCATTGTCAAAGTCGCAACTACAAACAAAGATGCACCAAGAGGTTACTCACCGATTATGAACTACATCTTACGTGTTTTTGTCTGACATTGAGACTATTTGTGGTCCATTGTAAGCCTGCAAAAAAAGAGGAGGTGATGTGTCTCACGATGCCAATATCACGAAGCTTCAAATCTACATGGTAAAAATTCTGGCATATGCTCTCGCGCTCATCATGATGAATATGGTCCTATTGACTTAAAAGTTTTATTTTCTCTCTCCTTGTAGATGATGAAAAAATTCTCAATCAATACGGAAACCAATATGCGGCTCTTCGACGAAGATGCAGAGAAGTGAACTCATGGATGTTGTCCAAAGTCAATTGGATTGCTAACTTTAAAAATATAAATTTTGGTGAGTTCATAAGATCTTTGAATTTAGTTTTTGGATACGTTGTAGAGTTAGGAGTCTATTTTCTATCGAATCAAGTCTCTCTCTATTCGGCTCTCCTACACCAAGATACAAACGTTTTAGTGAGACTCCACAAATCTGCAAAACAGAATTGAAGACCAACTTCAACAAATTAATTCTCGTCAATATATGAAGAGTTTTACCTTGATTTTTGGATATGTTTTATACTTTGATGTCTAGTTTCCGTAGAATCAAATACTCGTCATTCAAAGTCTCCTACACCAAGATAGAGAAGTTTTAGTGAGACTGCATAGAGCTGTAAAAAAAGAAGAAGACATATTTGATAGAAAACCTCAAAAATCAATTCCCATCAATTCATAAAGGTTTTGATTTTGAATATCAAATATGTTTTAGCTCTCTGAGTCTAGTTTTCGTAAGATCCAACTAATGATTTCTATGTTTCTACAACAAGTTAGGAATTTTCTACCGCAGGTGTGCTGTGTTGTGCCTCAAGTTGACAATCAACCTTTGTAAGAGCATGGGTATTTATAGAAATGAAAAAAATATTTAAATCGTGTTTTTACAAATTATGAAAAAGCCATATTTGAAATAAAATTATGGTAAATTTTCCTAGGAACCAAATTATGGCAAGTTTCTATTGGAATCAAGTTATGAAAGATTCCATTGGAATCAAGTTATGAAAGATTCCATTGGAATCAAGTTATGATAAATTTCTATTGGAATCAAATATGGAAAGTTTTGAAAATCTCCTTAAAAAAAAATCACGAATACTTCAAGCCTTGGCTTTAAAGGTCCGACAAGTCGAGCAATGCAACAAGCCTCGAAGCAAGGGGCATTTGTAGACAATAAAATTTTATTGATAAATCCATATTAAATTTTTGGATTAATCCATAAATTTATGATATATTGAAAAATTCAAATTATTGGTTAATAAAGTCAAATTAATATTTAAGTCAAAAGATATGACTTAAATAAAGTCCAAATTACATTTGGGTCAGTCTATTAAATTGACAAGACGAGCTCAATTCATGCTCTTTAAGCCCAAGGTCCTCTAAAATTACTTGAAGACCAAGATACCCCAAAAATACTAGCTCACAACTATATAAATGAGTCCTCATAAGACCAAGAAAAGGAAGAAAAAAGAAGACACACACAGAGAAATACATACAGAATCCTTGCTCACTACAAGAAAACTGTGAAATACATGTAATTTTTCCTAGGGAAAATTGTCGCAACTATTCCATGCGGATTTCTTGCAAAAGTTTTAAATTCCTCAATATTAGAATACATTACCTACAAAATGTATATTCTCAACAAATTTCATAGGTAAATTTGGCACCATTTTGCGTCAAACATGAACTTGCGATATTACCTGGGAAAAGTAATGACATGTACATAATCTCTAGATAAATCCGTAGGTACATGAACCAAAAAATATTTTAAAATCATTTTTTTATTCCATAGAAAAGTTCTCAGGTAATCAATCCTACAAATGTTCCTAGAGATATTTTGATGAAAATTTATCTGGGGATTTTATTACTTGAGAAATTATTTTGGGATTAATTGCTATGAAATTTGTTGGGGATTTATATTTGGGGATTAATCTAGGAATTTTATTACTTGGTGAATTATTTGGGGATTAATTATTGTGAAATTTGCTCAGGATTTATAATTGGGGATTGACCTGCGGATTTTATTACTTGAAAAATTATTTGAGGATTAATTTGTTGCGAAATTTATGGGGATTTATATTTGGGGATTTACCTAAGAATTTTATTACCTGGGATTCTGGGAAAATATTTAGGGATTTTTCACTACAAATTTAGCCGAAATTTATTTTTTGAGAATTTACGTAAGAATTTCGTGACTTGAAAAAATAACAAATTACATAAAAGGAAATTATAATAACATTAGTAAAAGTTATTTTAATAGGAAAATGTTAAAATCAAAGATAACAAACATATATATATATATATATATATATATATTACAAAAAGAAATTAAACATTAAACTAGCTAGTGGGAATGTGTGGAATAACAAAAGATGCTCAAGAAAATTAGTTTGTTGACTCATTATATTGAGATTGTTGAATGATCATCACCAAGTGAGAAATTAAAGAGGTGAGTTCATTGTCCAAAGATGATAGAAAAGAAATTTGTGTCTTGACGACCTAAAAAGGGGGAATAAAAGGAATGAATAGGTCATATACATATGATCAAATAAATATCCTACGCGCGCAACAAAAGGAATATTAGTTGACACATTTTCAAATTTTGGCTATTGGCCATAATACATTACTACGCTTGAGTAGAACTTTTCTTTTGATTAATTTCAACAAAATTGTAAGGCATCATATATTGAACGATACAAATGCACTTAAGAGTCGTCTGATTGGTAATAATCATCTCGGGACTGATATTTTGAAATTTTCTATTCCAAAATTAACTTGCAAATTTTTATTTGGGCGATGGCTATTGTCTTTTCTATTGATTTATGTATTACCTTTGTAACTTATAAATAATATGTTCAACACATTTCGTAAGGCATCAATCGAATAATACTATTTTTGTGCTCTAAGCTTTGAATTATTTTACGAAGTCTTTAATTGTTTAAGATATTTTAAAAATATTTTCTACAAGACCATTTGAGATTTTTTATTTTAGAATTCTTTTATTTACTTACGAATAAAAATAATATACTAAAGTGTATGTCCAACATAAGTGTAATTAATAAATATAAATAAAGAACGTAAAAAGCTGAAAATTTCCCTCCTAAAGTTCCCACCACCAGATAGCTCATTAATGATAGGCCCTTCATTAGTCATCAAAATTAATATCTTTATTAAAAATAAAGCAACTCTCCCCATTCTGATTATGCAACGGAAGAGGATCCAAACACAAGCAACATTTTCAGAAGTAAAACTAGAGGTTAATCTACAAACTTAATAATATTTTATATTTTTATGCTTTGCTTGTTTGATTTTTTGTGAATTAATTTATATACTCTGTTTGACTAGTCTATGTACTCAATTTAATTATGTAATCTTGAAAATTGATAAGCAGACATAATTTGAAACTTTGACCCAAATGTCAATTTTACTTATATATTGAAAATTAATTTGTATGCTTGTTTGGCTTTAAATTAATTTATATTTTTGTGATGTGATGTTTTGATCCGGAAAATGAAAAAAAATTAACTTTCTTTTATTCTATAGGATACTCAAAATAGATACAAAGTATCAAAATTTTAATCTTTTGTTTCTCTGTTTATATGTTTAAATATATTTACCTTTTACTTTCAGAAAATGATTCCTTTTCGAGAATAAAAAATGGATGGTAAATAGACTTCTTCCAGGTTGATCAGCATATACAAATGAATTTATAAATGGAATGAATGAGTTTATTGAATTTGCTTGTAGTCGACCAAAGTTCTTGTCCGAAAAAGTCATAGGTGTCCTTGTAAGCTTTGTAAAAATAAGAAGTTTTTGACCCCCGATGAAGTTAATGTTAGGGCTGACACGGGGACGGGGACGGGGACTGGGGGATGGGACGGGGGATGGCACTGGTGGGATTTGTCCAGGACCGAGATTGGGGGGACAAAAATACGTCCCATCCCGTCCCACTATATAAACGGGATGGGACGGGGTTTTGCGAGACGGGACGGGACGTGGAATTTTTTATTTTTCATATACTTATTTATTTGTATTGAAATTATATTTTATTGAACAACATTTTTAGTTTATTTGGTTTTCAATAACATTTTTAGCTAATAAATAATGCTTAAGTTTTCAAATTTCAAATTCAACTTTCAAATTTCAAACTTCAAATTTTAAATTTCAAATTTAATTTTCAATTTTCAAATTTCAAATTTGGCAACATCAAATTTGTATTTTAAATATTTTAAAGTAATTTAAACTTGAAATTTCAAATGTCAAATTTCGATTTTTAAATTAAGTATTTTAAAGTTAGTTTAGTATATATGTAATAAATATGTATGTATATTTTTAAAATTAAAATGCAAGACAATAGTAGTATAAAAAAAACTTGAATAAAAGCCTTCAAATTTATTCAATAAAATCTAATTGCAACTTAGAACTTAGAAGTTACAATTTACAAATATTAGTGGAATAACTAATCTACGCAGCCACCTTCTAGGAAGGGTTCTGTTTCAATAAGTTCTCATATCTAAAACTAATATTTGTTACAAATATTAGATGAGTAACTAATTTACGCAACCACCTTCTAGGAAGGGTTCTGTTTCAATTAGTTCTTGGATGTAATCTAATATATGTGTTCTCCTTTAAAATTCAATTTTAATTGTTGAATCATATCGATGGTAACATCCTTCGGTGTTGACAAACTTGCTAGAAACTCTTGTGACTCTAATTCATCGTCACTAAATTCAATTCCCGCTTTAACCCAAGCTTCTTGACTGAAACTTAACTTTGGCAAATTATAATTCCTCCTCTCGGCGTTGACCCAGTCTCTAAATAAAACTGATGTTTCCAAACTTTCTTCCGCCAATGAATGTCTATGATCGCCAATTTGAAACCTTGCCGCACTTAAAGCAGCCTCCGATGCAACTGATGAAGCTTGAATGCAACGCTCAGCCTCCTCCACCATGCTAATAAATCTTCATTGCCATCTTTGTCTTCCACTGTTTCTAAAGATTGATTAGATATTCTTCAAAATCATCATGGTTAGTAGAATTAAGACCAAGAAAATCTCCCATATAACTTGAAATTTGAGCTTTACTCTGAGGATTAGAAGTTTGACCAACTTCTCCTTGAGTATTTTCTGTAGTTCTATATTTTTTATACAAACATTTTGTTTCTACTTTTATGCTAGACTTACTTACACATTTCACAAGTTGGAATTTCTTCCGGTAAAATTTCTAAAGTATCATAAAAAGTGTCAACAAGTCCCTGCACACCTCATAATTTATAGTCAGGATGAAGTAAAGTAGCAGTTAAATAAATTTGAGGAATAGGAAAAAAATATTTTTAAAATTTTTCAATCATACCTTCAATTGCAACTCTATATTTTTTAATTTTTTTGTATTTAGAAAATTGAATTGAAATAGCACAAAAATTTATTAATACTGATGAAATAGTAGGATAATAAATTCCAGAAAACATGGTTGTAGCATCATAAAAAAGTCTTAAAAATTCTAATAGTTCATTAGTTTCTTCCCAATCTTCTTCACAAATTCTATCTAATGGGTCAGCATTATGAGCATTAAACATCATTTATACGGGTCCTTTATATTCGTAAGCAACTAAAAGCATTTCGTAAAAATAATTCCATCTTGTTTTAATATGTCTTGGAAAACTTTATGGTGGCAAATCACATAGTACACAACACTCATTAAATTTCCTAATTCTAGCAGCTCTATGAGCATAAAAAATCTAGGCAACAACATATTCAATTTTCATACAACCACAATCAAATAATGAAATACCATCTTGTACAACTAATTAAATTTAATACATGTGCAACACATCAAACATGAAAAGCATTAACATCAATTGGACATAATTTAACTTTTAACATACTAGCAGCGTTTGTATTATTAGATGCATTATCTAATGCGATAGATATTACTTTATCTATAAGCATGTAATAATCTAGAACACTCAAAATATTTGTAGCTAAATATGCACCATTTGTTTTCTCTACACATTCTTTATAACTTAAGATTCATTTTTGCAAATTCCAGTTATGATTAATCCAATGTGATGTAATAGTTAAATAACCATGTCCATTAACACTACGATACATGTCCGAAGTTATAGACACTCTACAATCTAATATACTAAATATACAACGAAGATATTGACAATGTTTACCTTGATATACAAAAACATCAGATTTAACAGTATTTCTTGAAAAACCTCTATAAGTAGGATTATAAGTTTGGTGAATATATTCAATAAAATTGGGATGTGAAGAAAAACTATTAGGCAAACCACAAACAGAAACCATTTTAGCTAAATTTTTGCGATCTCTTTCCTTATTATATTTACATTTTGTTAGTGGACCACTGGGGTTAGAAGGATCTAATGTTCCTTGAACCATGTTAGAAGCCCCTACCGATTCATTAACATTAATATCAAAATCAAACTGAAATTCCTTTTTTTCTATCGGCCAATGCTTTAGCTTCTTTATATTGAATCGGCACACAAGATAACAAATGTCTATTTAAGCCCCCCGTCCCACCTTGACCTCCACCTTATTTATGTTTAAAAGGTTGCTTACATTTATTACAAATAGCAATAGAGTTTTCCTTATCTAAAGTCATAAATTGCCACACAACAGAAGTTTTAGGGCGTTGATACTTCACCTTCTCCCTTGTAGGAGGTATAAAGGGTGGGCGT
>JAJOOS010002043.1:0-21852 GCA_029582725.1 Solanum chiquidenum
AAAATTGGAATGGCATGGCTAAAATTGGAATAGAAATGGCTAGAATTGCAATGAGAGTTTGAATTGGAGTGGCTAGAATTGAAAGGAATTAGAATAAAATAGGCTAACATTTAAATGATTGAAGGAAGTTCAAGGAAATGCTATTCCATTAATAAAATACTATACAAGTTTAAAATATTTTCATATAATTAGACACATCTAATATTTTGAAATATTTAAATAAAGTAATTATTTTGAGTTTTACTTATAATTTTAAAATATTTTAAATATATTTACGATAATTTTATAAAGCATGCATACTAAAATATATAATTTTTAGACAAAATCGATTAAAATTTTAAACTCGACATATATTTTAAAAATACGTATTTAATCGAATAGCATTCCAAAAATGGTTAGAGGTCGGTCAAAATTGGGTGTCAACAAGTAGTATATCTAGCCAAGGCATGGAACTTAGCCTCATAAGCAGCCACATACATACCACCTTGTTCCAAAGCCATGAATTTATTCTTATTGCGATCCCTGAAAGTCTGAGGCACATACTTCTCTAAGAATAGAGCATGGAACTGGGTCCAAGTAAGTGGAGGTAAAACTGAAGATCTGCATTCTACATAAGCTCTCCACCACTGCTTAGCCTCACCTTGAAGCTGAAAAGTCACGAACTCAACCCCATGCTGATGGACAATTCCCAACTTATGAAGCCTCTCATAGCAATCTAGGATGCACTCATATGCATCCTCACTCTCAAAACCATGGAACACAGGCGGTTTCAACTTCAAGAACTTAGTCAACATATCATGCTCATTACCACTCATAACTGGACCCAACAAAGGACGGAATAAAGCATCATTACCTCCAGTTCCACCCACCTTGGGGACAATGATAGCAATAGGAGGATTGGCGGGAACTTGAGTTGCCTGAACAGAGGGAAGAACTCCAGGACCAACCAATCCTTTCAAGAATGACATAATCTGTTGAGCTAATACTGGGTCCAAAGGAGGACTACCTGTAGTATCAGCCTGCACCTCTTCCTCTTGTCCAACATTCTCCTCATTCTCAACTTCCATGTTCTCTTCTACCTCTTTATGGTGCGCAGGAGGGGCCTCATTTATAGGAGCATCTCCAATCGGTGTTCCATCCCTAGTAGGCACCACCGTTCCTCAGCCTCTACCCCTAACTCTTCATCTACCCCTGCCTCAACCGTGACCTCTCACTGCAGATTCCTCAACTGGAGCATTGAGGGGAGCTACGGGCCTGACGCCGTTAAACCTAGTATTAACCATCCGCGGACAGAAGAGTGAAGGAGGTTAGATACCAATTTGAATTGTCAGATACCAATTGGAATCAAGTTATAGCAAGAAAGGAGACAAGAGAAAATAAAGAACTTTCCTAAAGTCCTATAGCCTCTTGAAAAAAAGTACAGACGTCTCCATATCGTTCCGCAAGATTCTACTAGACTCGTTTTGGTACATCGAGATCAACGAACCTAGGCTTTGATACCTACTTTGTCACGACCTAGACCATCGTGATTGACACCCACACTAAACCTCCGGTAGGAGAACTATTACTACAACCCAAACTAACAACTCAACCAAAATACTACGACATTTAAGTTACGGAAGCAAGTTAAATGCTAAGGAAAGGAATAGGGAGTTCCCATAAACTCCAAAACAATAGTCTAACAACTAAATAAATGCGAAAAAAATACTCCTAGAACCTGAAAGTCAACGTACCAAAACATCTAAAGTTCAACCATAAGTGAAGGAATACAACCCCAAACTAAACATAAGACTAACTAAAGAACTAGTCTAAGCTTGGAATGTGGACATAGACAGAAAGAAAACTCATGGGAGCCTGAAAGAACTGGCTGACCCTTGAATTCAAACGACGATCATTGATCTTCTAAGTGAGGTCTGCCAATAGCCGCCTGAAGATGCCCTGTACTCAACAAAAAAAAGAGCAAGCGCAATATCGGTACACAACCACAGTCTACTAATAGGATCACACGGCTATCCCACAAGTGCAACATACATAAGCCATCACAACAATATAACAACATGCATATATCGAATATATACAATATCAACAATATTCAAGAACAACAGAGCATTTCACAATTCTCAATTATACATTTATGTCAAATCTATGGTCCTCTCATGGAACCCAAACCCAAACTGTTAACATACTGGAATGTGGTACCCGATCCAATGATTATGCTGGAACGTGGCAACGTATCCCATATTTATACCGAAACGTGGCAACCGATCCAAGTTAGTGTGTCGGAACGCAACACCTGATCCATTCAACAACCCACAATCACAATCACAAAGTGCATTCTCATAATCATACAATAAAGTCATAATTCATGGCATTCATCATTCATTTATCCTCATTTACAATTAATGTGATCAATAATGCAATATTTGCATACATACATGTATCATAATGAAACAAGAACAAACATACATCACACAATCATAGAAAATGACTCATGTTTCATGTGCATTGTATGGTGAGCTTTACATATAAAATTCAATGACATGCCTTTGTTGATCTAGAACTTGGCCCGAATGTTGGTTGGAATGAAATTTTGAGCAACATTTAACTTGAGAAAAAATTATAGGCTTTCTTTGATTTGATTGTACCTTTCAAGCCTACCGAATGACATATTATCCATAGAACTCCCATTTTGAGCTTGAAACCTTTTTATTTGAATAATCATATTTTAGCGTATATCCTTTTGAGTGCATAAATGCACTATTTCTTGATCTCACCTCCTTGAGTGCACTATCAATTATCTACACGATGCCAAACATCTAAGTTGGGTAACAAAGTGAAAAGGTCAAACATGTGAAAGTCCAAAAAAAAAAAAGACAAAGAAATGTTAGAATGAAAAATGAAAAAAACCTCCAACGAAAAGGAGAGAAAATGAAACAAAATGAGGAGAAACTTTCAAGAAAACAAAGGTCAAATGTAAAACTGAAAAAATATTGAGAGCATTGTGCAAATTCTAAGGAGGAAATAATCACTTTATCCCAAATGAATATCCTACCTTTTCCAAAGCCTACAATACAAGCCAATGACA
Organism: Solanum chiquidenum; assembly: GCA_029582725.1. Taxonomy (NCBI): domain Eukaryota; kingdom Viridiplantae; phylum Streptophyta; class Magnoliopsida; order Solanales; family Solanaceae; genus Solanum; species Solanum chiquidenum. The sequence continues at coordinate 3,086 of JAJOOS010002043.1, forward strand.
AGTACTATTTGATCTTATTTTTTGTGTTCTCACATTAGTGGATACTTACATAAGGGCCAATCATATGGAATCTCAATCTCATGCACTGAACATCTTTCTGAGTGTGAGTGACCTCTAAAATGTCCTAAGATCGGAACACATCTATTGTGTGAAGTAGGACTTCATTTCTTGCGAGGACACTTGAAACATGTGGATATGAATAATTTTATCGCTTAATTGAGGCAAGATGAACTCATCTTGTAAATACTTAAGTATTATCTAGATACCATTTGAAACTATAGGAAATACACAAAATTGACCTCAAATTTATCTCAAAATAGTTGAAGGTGACTCATATGCATCATACTAATTGTTGGTACCAACTACAGTCAAAACATTGTCAACCATTAACTGATTCGTTTCTCAAAAGATATCTTTTGTATGAAAAATATTGTTTGATTTATATGAACTACGTTTGACCTGATTCTTGCAATATAATATACGTAGGCAGTCCTACAATGGGCTCGGTCTCACAATAAAATTTTATATCCTTGAAGGAATGAAATTGGATCATTTTTTTAAAAAAAAATCAAAAAATGATACATTAAAAAGAGTTTCAAAGTTCCTCAATTTAAAAATTGGGGAATATTTTTATTTGTTAAAAAAATCACTCTCGTTACTAGGGAACAAACAACTTAGAGGCATTTTAGAGAACAAACACCCTATCATCTTTCATTTTTAGAGAACAAGCGCCCAAATTGCATCTATGTCATGCATTTTTTTTGTACAAGTATTTATTATTCATGTTAATAACTCATAAAAAAAATCTGGTGCAAACTGGCTAAAAATAAAAAATGTTGTCGCGAGTCTAAATGATGATTTTGTTTAGCAAGATATTTCTAAGTATGAGGATTAGTGAAGCAGGACCTTCTTGGACAATGGAATTTAGTGTAGCAGGACCCACCTAGACAATAGGAAGTAGGACCCTCCTGGACAATGAAATTTAGTGTAGCAGGACCCACCTAGACAATGGGAAGTAGGACCCTCCTGGACAATGGGAAATAGGACTCTCCTAGATAATGGAATTTAGTATAGCAGGACCCTCCTGGACAATGGAAATTAGTATATCAGGACCCTCCAGGACAATGGGATTTAGTATAGCAAGACCTTCATGGACAATGGGAATTAGTGTAGCAGGACCCTCCTGGACAATGAGAATTAGTGTAGCAGGACCCTCCTAGACAATGGGAATTAGTGTAGCAGGACCCTCCTGGACAATGGGAATTAGTATAACAGGACCCTCCTGGACAATGGGATTAGCAGGACCCTCCTACATAATGAGATTTAGTTTAGCAGGACCCTCCTACATAATGGGATTAGATTAGCAGGACCCTCCTAGATAATGGGATTTAGATTAGCAGGACCTCCTACATAATGGAATTAGCAGGACCCTCCTACATAATGGAATTAGCAGGACCCTCCTACATAATGGAATTAGCAGGACCCTCCTACTTAATGGGATTAGATTAGAAGGACCCTCCTACATAATGGGATTTAGATTAGCAGGACCCTCCTACATAATGGGATTAGTAGGACCCTCCTACATAATGAGATTTAGGTTAGCAGGACCCTCCTACATAATGTGATTTAGATTAGCAGGACCCTCCGATATAATGGGATTTAGTTTAGCAGGACCTTCCTACATAATGAGATTAGCAGGACCCTCCTACATAATGAGATTTAGATTAACAGGACCCTTACATAATGGGATTAGATGGACCCTCCTACATAATGGAATTTAGGTTAACAGGACCTTCCTACATTATGAAATTTAGATTAGCAGGACCCTCCTCATAATGGGATTAGCAGGACCCTCCTCATAATGGGAATTAGTGTAGGAGGACCCTCCTAAAAAATGGAGTTAGAAGGACCCTTCTCATAATAGGATTAGCAGGACCCTCCTGAATAATGGGACGTAGTATAGCAGGGCCCTCCTGGACAATGGGATTTAGTGTAGTAGGACCCTCATAAATAATGGAAATTAGAGTAGCAGGACCGTCATAAACAATGAGAATTAGAGTAGCAGGATCCTCCTTACCAATGGGAATTAGAGTAGTAGGACCCTCCTAAACAATGGAAATTAGAGTAGTAGGACCCTCTTAAACAATGGGAATTAGTGTAGCAGTATCCTCCTAAACAATGAGAATTAGATTAGTAGGACCCTCATAATCAATGGGATTTAGTGTAGCAGGACCTTCCTAAACAATGGGAATTAGTGTAGCAGGACCCTCCTAAATAATGAGAATTAGAGTAGCAGGACTCTCCTAAATAATGGGAATTAGAGTAGTAGGAACCTCTTAAACAATGGGATTTAGTGTTGCAGGACCCTCCTAAACAATAAGAATTAGTGTAGCAGGACCCTCATAAATAATGAGAATTAGAGTAGAAGGGCCCTCCTAAACAATGGGAATTAGTGTAGCATGACCCTCTTGGACAATGAGAATTAGATTAGCAGGACCCTCCTGGACAATGGGATTAGCAGGATCCTCCTACATAATGGGATTTGGTTACTTTCTCCTAGGATAAACACTTCTTAGTCTGAGACCTATAATATTTCTCCTAGGATAAGCACTTTCTAGTCTTAGTTTATATTTATTTTTATTTTTATTTTTAATTTACATTTGCTAATCACTCACAAAGTTTTTCTAGTGAAAACCGGGGAAAAAAATTTGTTTATTTTTTTTTGTTTGTGATGGTTTTCAGGTTTCTTGAAGCGAAATATGGATTTGATCTTCAGGAACAAAGTTTCAACTGTTTTCAGAATGATCAACCCCATGATAGCCAGAATCAACTTCTTCAATGCATGTAGCAGCATGACTTCCTGACATCTATTTCTATTCCGCTTCTGATCAAGAAAACATGTTGTCATTCAAGAACATATTAAAATTGTAATTTTGAAGAGTGCCAAAAACTCACTCTAAGTGGCAATTTAAGCATAGAATTTAATTCAAGATCAAAATACCCACCCAAAAAATCAAGGTGATATTTGAAAGTCAAGACTCAAGTGAAGACTCAAGAGAAGCTGCATAGATAGGAGCTTGTACTTTTATTTTTCTTTTGATTATTAGCTTTAATTTTTTTTATGTAACGATAAGAGCAGCGACCTGGAGCTTCGATGGAACCTCACTTAACTTCCAACTCACCACTTCATCTCCTTGATCTACACGTGACCTAATTCCCTTATAACCCGGGATATGTAGGATGTCCAAAACCAAGACTTGGTCGCACAAATTTTTCCTTCAAATACAAGTCCGGTCAAAATTTGTCACGTTATCTACTTTTTGGTTTGACAACTCTTCGTGTTTCCAGTCAAAGAGGGACAAACTGTAGACACGTAAGTTTTTACCGAACTTAAGTTTTACACCATTTTTAGAGCTCAAATATTTTATAACAATATAAATTAAATATTTTGACTTTTACCTTATTTTATTAAGTTTATTTTAAAAGATTTGAAAACTACAAAAAAAAAAATAGAGTCACACTTTAAGGTAGGTTTTATTTTCAATTTTTTAAAAATAAATGACAGATTACAAAAAATATATATTATTTTAAAATTAAGTTTTTATAAATAAGCTAGTAATTTTTTTTAATTATATTTTTTTTACTAGCTATTTGACTCTTTCTTAGAATTGAATTAATTTAAAATAATTAGTTGATATTTTATTATAATTTATTATTTATATGTATAGTTAATTATTATTCTTTCAAAAAAAAAATAATCCAAGTAATGTGCACAATACCCACCACAACCCCGTTATCCCTATACCTCACCCCACTTCCCCTTCCAATTAACCCCACTCTCCCTCACCCTACAAATCTGCACAACACAGACACACACACATACCATACCATATACATCCATCAACATATTACAACAATAGACAGAGGCACCATTCTGGAAATCAGAAAAAGAAAAAAAAACATACACAATCTGCACAGTTAGGCAGAAAAAAAAATCCCACTACAAAAACACACACGGAAGAAATAAAAAAAAAATCAACTACTACAAAAATCAAAAAACACAAAAAAACAGCAAGAAAAGAAAGAGAAAAGATTTTCACACTTGAAAAAAATTCATTCACCTTATATACAAACATTATTCTTCCTTCTACACATATATCCCTCCATACGATCTACAAAATGATTTGTGGGTTTTAATCGAGGTTCGAGCAAAATTTTGGGATACTTATTATCTTTATTTAAGGTTAAACTTTATTTTATTTCTTTAATTTATTCATAGAATTTGACGTAATTCTGTGATATGTTTTGTTATAGTTTGTTTGATTCGTGATTTAAATGAAATGAATATTTGATTAAGCGTTGTATCTTATTTAATGAGTGAAGATGACTTGTATAGGTTATTATTTTAATTTATTTATTTTTTATTCCTTAGTCAATATCTTGATTTATATACCATTAATGATGAAGTAGAAATTTTTAGGCTCCAAGAAATTATTGTCATTTTTATTTAATCAAACAAAAAATAAGAATTATTTTTTATAATTCTTTATTATTTTGTTGGATAAAAAAGTGTATGCTTAATTTTGACGTTGATTTTAAGAGACATAAATAATAAAAAAAATAAACAGATATAGAAATGATGCTAGAGTATCCTCAAAATTAAGATCTATTTGATTTTTTTTAGTTTTATTTATAAGGGACAAAATAATAGGGTTTTTTTAATGAAACTTTTAGACACATTAAAAAGAAATGGTTTCAATTAAGAATGTGGTTACACTTCTATTTTGAAACATTAAAATAAATTCAAGGATGGGGTGACGCACCTTGTTCAATAATATAATTAACTTTCATTAATTTAAAGTAGAGACTTATACACAAAATTAATAAGAAGACAATTATGTCTCTAAATGTCAAGACCAAGAATGCGGTTACGCATCTAGGTTAAGACCAAATAAGAAGTTCAACAATAAAAAATGCAAACAAATAATGGCCTGTAATAATGTATCCAAAATAATAATGCCAATAATTTAAAATAAGTATAAATAAATAAAAGCGATCGTGCTAGAACCACGGGACTCGAGGGATGCCTAATACCTTCCCCTCAGTCAAAAAAATTATTTACTAGAATTTCTAGTTTGCAGACCAAATAAAGAGTCATTTCCTTTTGATTAGGAATTAAAAAGAAAAGGTGACTTCGAACATAATAACTCAATTTCAAGTGACGACTCTGAAAAATAAATTAATCTCTAATCAATATCGACACTTAAAATGGAAAAATCCTTACCGCCGTGTACGAAAAAGGGGTATGACATCTCTGGCAATTCCGCTGAGGAATAACTAGAGAGCTTTATTATGTTGACCTATACTTGATCTTATTATATTTTTTTTGATATATTCTGTATAACGACCTAATGTGCTACTTGTTGCTCATTTATTATTTTGATATTGTTGAACTGTATTATAAATTATTGTCTTCTATCGTACACCACTCTGAATCTCTAGTGACATTTCACACACATTTACAGGAATGTAGTTATGCATCCTACTTTTAGTTGAGATAAAGCTGGAGTGTCTTGACACCCAGTGAAGGACTTTTAGTCACATATGTTAGGATGGGTTGGACCAGCAATGAAGTCGGAGTGGTGCTGCTACAGATAAGTTACCCCTCCCTGGTTCTAGTTGTCCACTCGTGTAAGTCAATCTAGACACCTATCTCCTTCAGGGTTAAACCTAGTGAAACTGAAACACATATATGGGTACTCCTAGTAGTTCCGCTTATTTGCATTATAATTTACTGTTGACTTAGTGACTCAACATAGGATCGAATCTGTCTAGGATGTGTATCCCTCTATTATTTGATTACTTAGATAGTTACATGTGTTATCAGAAAATGTATTTATTTAGATGGTCTTTGATTTGCTAATTGTAGGGTGATTAGTGAAATCAGAAAAATAGTTTATCTTTTGAAATTTGTATAAAGATAGGAAGAAAACACCAAAAATATTTCTACTTTTAGAAGTTATTATACATTTCCTAAAAATGAAATAAAAAGATTTCTTACAACTTAACCAAAATTGCAAATATAATGCATTTGTCAAGTCATGCTTCAATATCTTAAAGTTTTTTTAACTGTCCAAACTGAACGAACTATGCACACCTCATTCTCAACTTTATGAGATACATAGAAAACCCTCCTTAGGTTTGATAATCCTTATTCAAAATTTAAAAAATAATAATATATATTCCTTATTAAAAATAATGGTGTGTTTATGATCTTCCTGATCTACGTTTGACCTGATTATTGTTTGGACAAGATACGTAAACAACCTTATTTTGATGTTCGGTCCAACCAAGAAAAAATCTACAAAATCCTCATCACAAAAAGTGGGGCAAAAAAAAGCATTTTTTTTATTCAAGGTACAAATAAAAATGTTTCTCTTTCTTTTTTTTAAAAGTTTAGGGTACAATATTTCTTTAAAAAGATTTTTTATATAAAAACAATTCTTGACTTGGTTGGTACCAACATATTTAGGAGTATGCATAAAGAAAAAGAAAAAGTGTTAAACTGTTTGGCAAGACAGACCAACTTTGTTGTGACCTATAAACTTCTTTTGGTATCTCTTGAGAAACTGTTTTGCTTAAAGTTAAGGCTAAAACAAATCTAAACTCATGTTTCATGTGCATTGTGTGGTGAGCTTTACATATAAAATTCAATGACATGCCTTTGTTGATCTAGAACTTGGCCCGAATGTTGGTTGGAATGAAATTTTGAGCAACATTTAGCTTGAGAAAGGATTATAGGCTTTCTTTGATTCGATTGAACCTTTCAAGCCTACCGAATGACATATTATTCATAGAACTCCCATTTCGAACCTGAAACCTTTTAATTTGAATAATCATATTTTAGCGTATATCTTTTTAAGTGCATAAATGCACTATTTTCTTGATCTCACCTCCTTGAGTGCACTATCAATTATCTACACGATGCCAAACATCTAAGTTGGTTAACAAAGTGAAAAGGTCAAACATGTGAAAGTCATAAAAAAAAAAAAGACAAAGAAATGTTAGAATGAAAAATGAAAAAAACATCCAACGAAAAGGAGAGAAAATAAAAAAAAATGAGGAGAAACTTTTGAGAAAACAAAGGTCAAATGTGAAAATGAAAAAAATAGTGAGAGCATTGTGCTAATTCTAAGGAAGAAATAGTCACTTTATCCCAAATGAATATCCTACCTTTTGCTAAGCCTACAATACAAGCCAGTGATAAGTACTATTTGATCTTATTTTTTGTGTTATCACATTAGTGGATACTTACATAAGGGCCAATCATATGGAATCTCAATCTCATGCACTGAACATCTTTCTGAGTGTGAGTGACCTCTAAAACGTCCTAAGATCGGAACACTTTTATTGTGTGAAGTAGGACTTCATTTCTTGCGAGGACACTTGAAACATGAGGATATGAATAATTATATCCCTTAATTTTTGCAAGATGAACTCATCTTGTAAATACTTAAGTATTATCGAGATACCATTTGAAACTATAGGAAATACTCAAAGTTGACCTCAAATTTGTCTGAAAGTAGTTGAAGGTGATTCATATGCATCATACTAATTATTGGTATCAACTAAAGTCAAAACATTATCAACCATTAACTGATTCGTTTCTCAAAAGATGTCTTTTGTAGAAAAAATTTAGAAAAAGAAAAATAATTTTTTATTTATATGAACTACGTTTGACCTGATTCTTGCTATACAAGATACGTAGGCAGTCCTACAATGGGCTCGGTCTCACAATAAAATTTTATATCAGTTAATGAATGAAATTGGATCATTTTTTTAAAAAAATGATAAATTTAAAAGAGTTTCCAAGTTAATCAATTTTAAAACTTAGAGGCATTTTAGAGAACAAACGCCCTATCATCTTTCATTTTTAGAGAACAAGCGCCCAAATTGCATCTATGTCATGCATTTTTTTTGTACAAGTATTTCTTATTCATGTTAATAACTCAAAAAAAAATTGGTGCAAACTGGCTGAAAAATACAAAATGTTGTCGTGAGTCTTAAAGATGATTTTGTTTAGCAATATATTTCATTGTATGAGGATTAGTGAAGCAGGACCCTCCTGGACAATGGGATTTAGTGTAGCAGGACCCTCCTGGACAATGGAAAGCAGAACCCTCCTGGACAATGGAATTTAGTGTTGCAGGACCCACCTAGACAATAGGAAGCAGGACCCTCCTAGACAATGGGAAATAGGACCCTCCTAGATAATGGAATTTAGTATAGCAGGACCCTCCTGGACAATGGGAATTAGTATATCAGGACCCTCCTGGACAATGAGATTTAGTATAGCAAGACCTTCCTGGACAATGGGAATTAGTATATCAGGACCCTCCTGGACAATGAGATTTAGTATAGCAAGACCTTCCTGGACAATGGGAATTAGTGTAGCAGGACCCTCCTGGACAATAGAAATTAGTGTAGTAGGACCCTCCTAAACAATGAGATTTAGTGTAGCAGGACCCTCCTAAACAATGAGATTTAGTGTAGCAGGACCCTCCTAAACAATGAGAATTAGTGTAGCAGGACCCTCCTAAACAATGAGAATTAGTGTAGCAGGACCCTCCTAAACAATGGGAATTAGAGTAGCAGGACCCTCCTAAATAATGGGAAATATTGTAGCAGGAACATCCTAAACAAAGGGATTTAGTGTTGCAGGACCCTCCTAAACAGTGAGAATTAGTGTAACAGGACCCTCCTAAACAATGGGAATTAGAGTAGAAGGACCCTCCTAAACAATGAGAATTAGTGTAGCAGGACCCTCTTGGACAATGAGAATTAGATTAGCAGGACCCTCCTGGACAATGGGATTAGCAGGATCCTCCTACATAATGGGATTTGGTTACTTTCTCCTAGGATAAACACTTTCTAGTTTGAGACCTATAATTTTTCTTCTAGGATAAGCAATTCCTAGTTTGAGTTAATTTTTATTTTTATTTTTATTTTTAATTTATATTTGCTAATCACTCACAAAGTGTTTCTAGTGAAAACTGGGGAAAAAATTGTTTATTTTTTTTGTTTGTTAAGGTTTTCAAGTTTCTTCAAGCAAAATATGGATTTGAAATTCAGGAACAAAGTTTCAACTGTTTTCAGAATGATCAACCTCATGATAGCCAGAATCAACTTCTTCAATGCATGTAGTAGCATAACTTCTTGACATCTATTTCTATTCAGCTTCTGATCAAGAAAACATGCAGTCATTCAAGAACATATTCCAATTGTAATTTAGAACAGTGCCAAAAACTCACTCTAAGTGGCAAGTTAAGCATCGAATTCAATTCAAGATATAGATACTCACCCAAAAAATCAAGGTGATATTTGAAAGTCAAGACTCAAGTGAAGACTCAAGAGAAGCTGCATAGATAGGAGCTTGTACTTTTATTTTCCTTTTGATTATTGGCATTAAATTTTTTTATGTAAGGATAAGAGCCGCGACCTGGAGCCTCGATGGAACCTCACTTAACTTCCAACTCATCTCCTTGAACTACACGTGACTTGATTTCCTTATAACCCGGGGTATGTAGGATGTCCAAAACCAAGACTCGGTAGCATAAATGTTTCCTTCAAATACAAGTTCGGTCAAAATTTGTCACGTTATCTACTTTTTTGTCTGAAAACTCTCTGTGTTTCCAGTCAAAGAGGGACAAACTGTAGACACATAATTTTTTATCGAACTTAAGTTTTACACCATTTTTAGAGATCAAATATTTTATAAAAATCTAAATTAAATATTTTGACTTTTACCTTATTTTATTATGTTTATTTTAAAAGATTTGAAAACTACAAAAAAAAATAGAGTCACACTTTAAGGTAGGTTTTATTTTCAATTTTTTAAATATAAATGAAAGATTACAAAAAATATATATTATTTTAAAATTAAGTTTTTATAAATAAGCTAGTATTTTTTTTAATTACTTTTTTTTTTACTAGCTATTTGACTTTTTCTTAGAATTTTATTAATTTTAAAATAATTAGTTGATATTTTATTATAATTTATTATTTATGCGTATAGTAAATTATTATTCTTTCGATAAATAAAATAATCTAAGTAACGTGCACAATACCCACCACAACCCCACTATCCCTAAACCTCACCCCACTTCCCCTTCCAATTAACCCCACTCTCCCTCACCCTACAAATTTGCACAACACAGACACACACACGTACCATACTATATATATCCATCAACATACTACAACAACAGACAGAGGCACCATTTTGAAAATCAGGAAAAGAAAAAAGAGTAAACACAATCGGCACACTCAGACAGAAAAAAAAATCCCACACCAAAAACACACACGGAAGAAACCAAAAAAGAATCAATTACTACAAAAATCAAAACACACAAAACGCAGCAAGAATAGAAAGAGAAAAGATTTGCACAATTGAAAAAAATTCATTCACCTATATACAAATATTTTTCTTCCTTCTACACATATATCCCTACACATGTATGCCATTAATGATGAAGTAGAAATTTTTAGGCTCCAAGAAATTATTGTAATTTTATTTTATCAAACAATAAATAAGAATTATTTTTTAAAATTATTTATTATTTTGTTGGATAAAAAGGTGTATGCTTAATTTTGACGTTAATTTTAAGAGTAATAAATAAATAAATAAAATAAACAGATATATAAATTATGCTAGAGTATCCTCAAAATTAAGATTTATTTTACTTTATTTAGTTTTATTTATAAGGGACAAAATATTAGGGTTTTTTTAATGAAACTTTTAGACACATTAAAAAGAAATGGTTTCAATTAAGAATGTGGTTACACATCTATTTTGAAACATTAAAATAAATTCAAGGATAGGGTGACGCACCTTGTCCAATAATATAATTAACTTTCATTAATTTAAAGTAGAGACTTATATACAAAATTAATAAGAAGACAATTATGTCTCTAAATGTCAAGACCAAGAATGCGGTTACGCATCTAGGTTAAGACCAAATAAAAAGATCAACAATAAAAAATGCAAACAAATAATGGCCTATAATAATGTATCCAAAATAATAATGACAATAATTTCAAATAAGTATAAATAAATAAAAGCGACCGTGCTAGAACCACGGGACTCGAGGGATGTCTAATACCTTCCCCTCAGTCAATAAAATTCTTTACTAGAATTTCTAGTTTGCAGACCAAATAAAGAGTCATTTCCTTTTGATTAGGAATTAAAAAGAAAAGGTGACTTGGAACACAATAACTCAATTTCAAGTGGCGACTCTGAAAAATAAAATAATTTCTAATCAATACCGACACTTAAATTGAAAAAACCCTTACCGTTGTGTGCAAAAAAGGGGTGTGACATCTCTGACGACTCCGTTGAGGAATAATCATAATTCGAGGATTATTATGTTGACTTATACTTGATCTTATTATTATTTTTTTGATATATTCTGTATAACGACCTAATGTGCTACTTGTTGCTCATTTATTGTTTTGATACAGTTGAACTGTATTATAAATTATTGTCTTCTATCGTACACCACTCTGAATCTCTAGTGACATTTCACACACATTTACAGGAATGCAGTTATGCATCCTACTTTTAGTTGGGATAAAGCTGGAGTGTCTTGACACCCAGTGAAGGACTTTTAGTCACATATGTTAGGAGGGGTTGGACCAGCAATGAAGTCTGAATAGCGCTGCTACAGATAAGTTACCCCTCCCTGACTCTAGTTGTCCACTCGGGTAAGCCAGTCTAGACACGTATCTCCTTCAGGGTTAAACCTAGTGAAACTGAAACACATATATGGCTACTCCTAGTAGTTCCGCTTATTTGCATTATAATTTGCAATTGACTTAGTGACTCAACATAGAATCGAATCTGTCTAGGATGTGTATCCCTCTATTATTTATTTACTTAGATAGTTACATGTGTTATCAGAAAATGCATTTATTTAGATGGTCTTTGATTTGCCAATTGTAGGGTGATTAGTGAAATGAGAAAAATAGTTTATCTTTTGAATTTTGTATAAAGATAGGGAGAAAACACCAAAAATATTTTTACTTATAGAAGTTATTATACATTTCCTAAAAATAAAATAAAAAGATTTTTCACAACTTAACCAAAATTGCAAATATAATGCATTTGTCAAGTCATGCTTCAATATCTTAAAGTTTTTTTAACTGATCAAACTGAATGAACTACGCACACCTGATTCTCCACTTTATGAGATACGTAGGCAACCCTCTTCGGGATCGGTGATCCCTATTAAAAATTTCAAAAAAAAAATATGTATTCCTTATTAGAAATAATGGTGTGTTTATGATCTTCCTGAACTACGTTTGATCTGATTATTGCTTTTACAAGATATGTAGGCAGCCTTATTTTGAGGTTCGGTCCAACCAAGAAAAAATTTAGAAAATCCTCATTACAAAAAATGGGGCAAAAATAGCATTATTTATTTATTTTTTATTCAAGGTACAAATAAAAATGTTTCTCTTTCTTATTTTTAAAATTAAAAAAAAAGTTTAAGGTACAATATTTCTTTAAAAAGATTTTTTGTATAAAAAAAATTCTTGACTTGGTTGGTACTAACATATTTAGGAGTATGCATAAAGAAAAAGAAAAAGTGTTAAACTATTTGGCAAGACAGACGAACTTTGTTGTGACCTATAAACTTCTTTTAGTATCTCTTGATATCTTTATGTAATACTTGAGAAACTGTTTTGCTTAAAGTTAAGGCTAAAACAAATCCAAACTCATGTTTCATGTGCATTGTGTGGTGAGCTTTACATATAAAATTCAATGAAATGCCTTTGTTAATCTAGAACTTGACCCGAATGTTGGTTGGAATGAAATTTTGAGCAACGTTTAACTTGAGAAAGGATTATATGCTTTCTTTGATTCGATTGAACCTTTCAAGCCTACTGATGACATATTATCCATAGAACTTCCTGGACAATGGGAATTAGTGTAGCAGGACCCTTTTGGACATTGAGAATTAGTGTAGCAGGACCCTCCTGGACAATAGAAAGCAGGACCCTCCTGGACAATGGAATTTAATGTAGCAGGACCCACCTAGACAATGGGAAGCAGGACCCTCCTGGACAATGGAAAATAGGACCCTCCTAGATAATGAAATTTAGTATAGCAGGACCCTCCTGGACAATGGAAATTAGTATATCAGGACCCTCCTGGACAATGGGATTTAGTATAGCAAGAACTTCTTGGACAATGGGAATTAGTGTAGCAGGACCTTCCTGGACAATGAGAATTAGTGTAGCAGGACCCTCCTGGACAATGGGAATTAGTATAGCAGGACCCTCCTGGACAATGGGAATTAGTTTAGCAGGACCCTCCTGGACAATAGGATTAGCAGGACCCTCCTACATAATGGGATTACCAGGTCCCTCCTACATAATGAGATTTAGTTTAGCCAGACCCTTTTACACAATGGGATTAGATTAGCAGGACCCTCCTTGATAATGAGATTTAGATTAGCAGGACCCTCCTACATAATGGGATATAGTTTAGCAGGACCCTCATACATAATGGGATTAGATTAGCAGGACCCCTCTACATAATGGGATTTAAATTAGCAGGACCCTCCTACATAATGTGATTTAGATTAGCAGGACCCTCCTATATAATGAGATTTAGTTTAAAAGGTCCCTCCTACATAATGGGATTAACAGGACCCTCCTACATAATGGAATTTAGATTAGCAGGACCCTCTTACATAATGTTATTAGCAGGACCCTCCTACATAATGTGATCTAGGTTAGCAGGACCCTCCTACATAATGGAATTTAGATTAGCAGGACTCTCCTCATAATGGGACTAGCAGGACCCTCCTCATAATGGGAATTAGTATAGTAGGACCCTCTTAAACAATGGGATTAGCAGGACCCTCCTCATAATAGGATTAGCAGGACCCTCCTGATTAATGGGACGTAGTATAGCAGGGGCCTCCTGGACAATGGGATTTAGTGTAGCAAGACCCTCTTAAATAATGGGAATTAGAGTAGTAGGACCTTCCTAAACAATGAGAATTAGAGTAGCAGCACCCTCCTTAACAATGGGAATTAGAGTAGTAAGACCCTCCTAAACAATGGGAATTAGAGTAGCAGGACCCTCCTAAACAATGGGAATTAGAGTAGCAGGACCCTCTTAAACAATAGGAATTAGTGTAACAGTACCCTCCTAAACAATGGGAATTAGTATAATAGGACCCTCCTAAACAATGAGATTTAGTGTAGCAGGACCCTCCTAAAAAATGCGAATTAGTGTAGTAGGACCCTCCTAAACAATGGAAATTAGAGTAGCAGGATCCTCCTAAATAATGGGAATTAGTGTAGCAGGAACCTTCTAAATAATGGAATTTAGTGTTGTAGGACCCTCCTAAACAATGAGAATTAGTGTAGCAAGATCCTCCTAAACAATGGAAATTAGAGTAGAAGGACTCTCCTAAACAATGGAAATTAGTGTAGCAAGACCCTCTTGGACAATGAGAATTAGATTAGCAGGACCCTCCTGGACAATGGGATTAGCAGGACCCTCCTGGACAATGGGATTAGCAGGACCCTCCTGCATAATGGGATTTGGTTACTTTCTCCTAGGATAAACACTTCCTATTCTGAGACCTATAATTTTTCTCCTAGGATAAGCACTTCCTAGTCTGAATTTATTTTTATTTTTATTTTTATTTTTAATTTACTTTTGCTAATCACTCACAAAGTTTTTCTAGTGAAAATTGTGGCAGAATATTTTATTTTATTTTGTTCGTGATGGTTTTCAGGTTTCTTCAAGCAAATTAAAATATGGATTTGAAATTCAGGAACAAAGTTTCAACTATTTTCAGAATGATCAACCCCATGATAGCCAGGATCAACTTCTTCAATGCATGTAGCAGCATAACTTCCTGACATCTATTTCTATTCAGCTTCTGATCAACAAAACATGCAGTCATTGAACATATTCAAATTGTAATTTTGAAGAGTGCCAAAAACTCAGTCTAAGTGGCAAGTTAAGCATCGAATTAATTTCAAGATATAGGTACTCACCCAAAAAATCAAGGTGATATCTGAAAGTCAAGACTCAAGTGAAGACTCAAGAGAAGCTACATAGATAGGAGCTTGTACTTTTATTTTCCTTTTGATTATTAGCTTTAATATTTTTTATGTAAGGATAAGAGCCGCGACTTGGAGCCTCGATGGACCTCACTTAACTTTCAACTCATCTCCTTGAACTACACGTGACTTGATTCTCTTATAACCCGGGATATGTAGGATGTCCAAAACCAAGACTCGGTCGCACAAATATTTCCTTCAAATACAAGTCAGTTCAAAATTTATCACGTTATCTACTTTTTGGTCTGAAAACTCTCCGTGTTTCCAGTCAAAGAGGGTCAAATTGTAGACACGTAATTTTTTACCGAACTTAAGCTTTACACCATTTTTAAATCTCAAATATTTTATAAAAATCTAAATTAAATATTTTGACTTTTACCTTATTTTATTAAATTTATTTTAAAATATTTGAAAACTACAAAAAAAAATAGAGTCACACTTTAAGGTAGGTTTTATTTTCAATTTTTAAAAAATAAATGAAAGATTACAAAAAAATATATATTATTTTAAAATTAAGTTTTTATAAATAAGCTAGTATTTTTTTTAATTATATTTTTTTTACTAGCTATTTGACTTTTTCTTAGAATTGTATTAATTTAAAATAATTAGTTGATATTTTATTATAATTTATTATTTATATGTATAGTTAATTATTATTCTTTCGATAAATAAAATAATCTAAGTAACGTGCACAATACCCACCACAACACCACTATCCCTATACCTCACCCCACTTCCCCTTCCAATTAACCTCACTCTCTCTCACCCTGCAAATCTGCATAACACAGACACACACACGTACTATGCCATATATATCCATCAACATACTACAACAATAGACAGAGGCACCATTCTGAAAATCAGGAAAAGAAAAAAAAACATACACAATTTGCACTCAGGCAGGAAAAAAAAATCTCACTCTAAAAACACACACGGAAGAAACCAAAAAAGAATCAACTATTACAAAAATCAAAACACACAAAACGCAACAAGAAAATAGGAAGAGAAAAGATTTGCACATTTAAAAAAAATTCATTCACCTATATATAAACATTTTTCTTCCTCCCTGCACATATATGCCATTAATGATGAAGTAGAAATTTTTAGGTTCCAAGAAATTATTGTCATTTTTATTTTATCAAAACAAAAAACAAGAATTATTTTTTACAATTCTTTATTATTGTATTGGATTAAAAAGTGAATGCTTAATTTTGACGTTAATTTTTAGAGTAATAAATAAATAAATAAATAAAATAAACAGATATAGAAATGATGCTAGAATTATATATTGTATCCTCAACATTTCGATTTATTTTACTTTATTTAGTTTTATTTATAAGGGACAAAAATGTTAGTTTTTTTTTAATGAAACTTTTAGACACATTAAAAAGAAATGGTTTCAATTAAGAATGTGGTTACACATCTATTTTGAAATATTAAAATAAATTTAAGGATGCGGTGATGAACCTTGTCCAGTAATATAATTAACTTTCATTAATTTAAAGTAGAGACTTATATACAAAATTAATAAGAAGACAATTATGTCTCTAAATGTCAAGACCAAGAATGCGGTTACGCATCTAGGTTAAGATCAAATAAAAAGTTCAACAATAAAAAATGCAAACAAATAATGTATCCAAAATAATAATGATAATAATTTATAATAAGTATAAATAAATAAAAAACGTCTGTGCTAGATCCACGGGACTCGAGGGATGCCTAATACCTTCCCCTCAGTCAATAAAATTTCTTACTCGAATTTCTAGTTTGCAGACCAAATAAAGAGTCATTTCCTTTTGGTTAGGGATTAAAAGGAAAAGGTGACTTGGAAAACAATAACTCAATTTCAAGTGGCGACTCTGAAAAATAAAATAATCTCCAATCAATACCGATACTTAAATTGAAAAAACCCTTACCGTCGTGTGCAAAAAAGGGGTGTGACATCTCTGGCGACTCTACTGAGGAATAATCAGAATTTGAGCTTTATTATGTTGACTTATACTTGATCTTATTATTATTTTTTTGATATATTATGTATAACGACCTAATGTCCTACTTGTTGCTCATTTATTGTTTTGATATTGTTGAACTGTATTATAAATTATTGTCTTCTATCGTACACCACTCTGAATCTCTAGTGACATTTCACACACATTTACAGGAATGCAGTTATGCATCCTACTTTTAGTTGAGATAAAGCTGGAGTGTCTTGACACCCAGTGAAGGACTTTTAGTCACATATGTTAGGAGGGGTTGGACCAGCAATGAAGTCGGACTAGCGTTGCTACAGATAAGTTACCCCTCATTGGCTCTAGTTGTCCACTCGGGTAAGCCAGTCTAGACACCTATATCCTTCAGGGTTAAACCTAGTGAAACTGAAACACATATATGGCTACTCCTAATAGTTCCGCTTATTTACATTATAATTTGCAATTGACTTAGTGACTCAACATAGGATCGAATCTGTCTAGGATGTGTATCCCTCTATTATTTGATTACTTAGATAGTTACATGTGTTATCAGAAAATGCATTTATTTAGATGGTCTTTGATTTGCCAATTGTAGGGTGATTAGTGAAATGAGAAAAATAGTTTATCTTTTGAATTTTGTATAAATATAGGAAGAAAACACCAAAAATATTTCTACTTTTAGAAGTTATTATACATTTCCTAAAAATGAAATAAAAAGATTTTTCACAACTTAACCAAAATTGCAAATATAATGCATTTGTCAAGTCATGCTTCAATATCTTAAAGTTTTTTTAACTGTCCAAACTGAACGAACTATGCACACCTGATTCTCCAATTTATGAGATATGTAGGCAACCCTCTTCGGGATCGGTGATCCCTATTAAAAATTTCAAAAAAAAAAATATGTATTCCTTATTAAAAATAATGGTGTTTATGATCTTCCTGAACTACGTTTGATCTGATTATTGCTTTTACAAGATATGTAGGCAGCCTTATTTTGAGGTTCGGTCCAACCAAGAAAAAATTTAGAAAATCCTCATTACAAAAAGTGGGGCAAAAAAAAGCATTTTTTATTTATTTTTTATTCAAGGTACAAATAAAAATGTTTCTCTTTCTTATTTTTAAATTTTTTTAAAAAGTTTAAGGTACAATATTTCTTTAAAAAGATATTTTAAATAAAAATAATTCTTGACTTGGTTGGTACCAACATATTTAGGAGTATGCATAAAGAAAAAGAAAAAGTGTTAAATTGTTTGGCAAGACAGACCAACTTTGTTGTGACCTATAAACTTCTTTTGGTATCTCTTGAGAAACTGTTTTGCTTAAAGTTAAGGCTAAAACAAATCTAAACTCATGTTTCATGTGCATTGTGTGGTGAGCTTTACATATAAAATTCAATGACATGCCTTTGTTGATCTAGAACTTGGCCCGAATGTTGGTTGGAATGAAATTTTGAGCAACATTTAGCTTGAGAAAGGATTATAGGCTTTCTTTGATTCGATTGAACCTTTCAAGCCTACCGAATGACATATTATTCATAGAACTCCCATTTCGAACCTGAAACCTTTTAATTTGAATAATCATATTTTAGCGTATATCTTTTTAAGTGCATAAATGCACTATTTTCTTGATCTCACCTCCTTGAGTGCA
>JAJOOS010002044.1:0-32105 GCA_029582725.1 Solanum chiquidenum
ATTCTCTAGATGCCGGACCAAGGATTTAGAGATACCTAACTTATCACTTTGCATGTAATACACTAGGAAAGGATTGTTGTTACTAGGATTACTGCGTTATGAGCTTGTGGGGAACACGTATACCCTAGTTATTTTTCTCAGCTTGATAAAAACCAACATTGACTACTAAATTCGATTACTTATTGAATTTTCATAATTGTTTTACAAAAAAAAAACCCTTTTAATTAATTGTTGTTTTCTTGGAAATACTTTGACTAATTGGATATAATCGTGGGTTAAAGTAAAGTCTAAACCATTTTCCTTGTGGGATCGACCCCAACCTACAAGTTGGGTTCTGTATTTTTTATGTGTGTTTCTTTATTTTTCGGTCATGTTAGGCCATCTACGTAATATTCGGGCATATTCGGGGAGTTACGATGTTTTGTTATTCGTCAAGATATTCTAAAGTCATTGGTTGCAAGTCAAAAAAAATTTGAGGCATTTATTGTATTGTTTATGTGTGTTTCTTGATTTTTCGGCCATTTTAGGAAATTTACGTATTATTTGGGTATTTTCGGGTAGTTACGAAAAGAAGTAAAGTTTTGTTCTGTTATTCGTCACAATATTCTAAGGTCATTGGTGCAAGTCGAAATTCTTTTGAGGTATTCTTTGAACTGTTTATGTGTGTTTCTTGATTTTTTGACCATTTTTGGGCATTTTTACCTAATATTCGGGCATTTACGGGCAGTTACGAAAGAAGTAAATTTGTGTTCTATTATTCGTCACGCTAATTTAAGGTCATTGGTGGAAGTCAAAAAAAAATTAAAACATTTTTTGTATTGTTTATGTGTGTTTCTTTATTTTTCAATCATTTTGGGGAATTTATGTAATATTCGGCCATTTTCGGGGAGTTACGAAAAGAAGTAAAGTTTTGTTCTTTTATTTGTCACGATATTCTAAGGTCATTTATGCAAATGGAAAAAAAAATTGAGATGTTTTTTGTATTGTTTATGTGTGTTTCTTGATTTTTCGTAAGTTTTGGGGCATTTACGTAATATTTCGGCCATTTTCGGGTAGTTACGAAAAGAAATAAAGTTTTGTTATGTTATTCTACACGATATTCTAAGGTCTTTAGTGCAAGTCAAAAAAAATTGAGGCATTTTTTGTATTGTTTATGTGTGTTTCTTGATTTTTCGGCCATTTTGGGGTATTTACGTAATATTCAGCCATTTTCGGACAGTTACGAAAAGAAGTGAAGTTTTGTTCTGTTATTCGTCACAATATTCTAAGGTTATTGGTGCAAGTTAAAAAAAAATTGAGGCGTTTTTTCTATTATTTATGTGTGTTTCTTGATTTCTTTTGGCCATTTTGAGGGTATTTACGTAATATTCAGCCATTTTCGGGCATTTACAAAGAGAAGTAAAGTTTTGTTCTTTTATTCGACACGATATTCTAAGGTCATTAGTGCATGTCAAACAATTTTTGAGGCATTTTTGTATTGTTTATGTGTGTTTCGTGATATTTCAGTCATTTTGGGGAATTTACATTATATTCGGCCACATTTTTGGGCAGTTACGAAAAGAAATAAAGTTTTGTTCTGTTATTCGTCATGATATTCTAAGGTCATTGGTGCAAGTCGAAATTTTTTTGAGGCATTTTTTGTATTCTTTATGTTTGTTTATTGATTTTTCGGTCATGTTGGGGAATCTACGTAATAATCGGGCATATTCGGGCAGTTACGAAAAGGAGTAAAGTTTTGTTTTGTTATTCTTCACGATATTCTAAAGTCATTGGTGCAAGTCGAAAAAAATTTGAGGCATTTTTTGTATTGTTTATGTGTGTTTCTTGATTTTTCGGCCATTTTGGAGCATTTACGTAATATTCGTGCATTTTCGGGCAGTGACTAAAAGAAGTAAATTTTGTTTTGTTATTCGTCACCATATTTTAAGGTTGGTGCAAGTCAAACAATTTTTTAGGTGTTTTTTGTATTGTTTATGTGTGTTTCGTGTTATTTCAGCCATTTTGGGGAATTTACGTAATATTCGGCCATTTTTGGGCAGTTACGAAAAGAACTAAAGTTTTGTTCTGTTATTCGTAACGATATTCTAAGATCATTGGTTCAAGTCCAAATTTTTTTGAGCCATTTTAGTTTTTTTTTTTTTTATGTGTGTTTCTTTATTTTTCGGTCATGTTAGGGCATCTACATAATATTCGGAAAGTTACGGAAAGTTGTAAAGTTTTGTTTTGTTATTCATCACGATATTCTAAAGTCATTGGTGCAAGTCGAATTTTTTTTGAGGCGTTTTTTGTATTGTTTATGTGTTTTTCTTGATTTTTCGGCCATTTTGGGGCATTTGCATAATATTCGCTCTTTTTAGGCAATTACGAAAAGAAGTAAAGTTTTGTTCTATTATTCGTCACGATATTCTAAAGTCGTTGGTGTAAGACGAATTTTTTGAGGCGTTTTTGTATTGTTTATGTGTGTTTCTTGACTTTTCGGCCATTTTGGGGCATTTACGTAATATTCGGCCATATTCGGGCAGTTACAAAATAAAAGTATAATTTTGTTCTGTTTTACGTCACGATATACTAAGGTCATTGCTGCAAGCCGAAATTTTTTTGAGGCATTTTTTGTATTGTTAATGTGTGTTTCTTAATTTTTCGACCATTTTGGATCATTTACGTAATATTCAGTCATTTTCAGGCTGTTTTGAAATGAAGTAAAGTTTTGTTTTGCTATTCGTCACGATATTCTATGGTCATTGGTTCAAGTCAAAAAAAAATTGAGGCATTTTTTGTATTGTTTATGTGTTTTTCTTGATTTTTTGGCCATTTTGAAGCATTTACGTAATATTCGGGCATTTTTGGACAGTTACGAAAAGAAGTACAGTTTTGTTATGTTATTCGTCACCATATTCTATGGTCATTGGTGCAAGTCAAAAAAAAATTGAGGTATTTTTTGTATTGATTATTTGTGTTTCTTGATTTTTTGGCCATTTTGGGGTATTTAGGCAATAATCGGGCAATTACAAAAAGAAGTAAAGTGTTGTTCTGTTATTCGTCATGATATTCTAAGGTCATTGGTGCAAGTAGAAACTTTTTTGAGGTATTTTTTGTATTGTGTATGTGTGTTTCTTGATTTTTCGGCCATTTTTGGGCAGTTACGAAAAGAACTAAAGTTTTGTTTTGTTATTCGTAACGATATTCTAAGGTCATTGGTTCAAGTCGAAATTTTTTTGAGCCATTTTTAGTATTTTTTATGTGTTTCTTTATTTTTCAGTCATGTTAGGGCATCTACATAATATTCGGGAATATTCAGAGAGTTACAGAAAGTTGTAAAGTTTTGTTTTGTTATTCGTCACGATATTCTAAATTTTTGTTCTGTTATTCTTCATGGTATTTTAAGATCATTGGTGGAAGTCAAAAAAAAAAAAAACGTTTTTGGTATTGTTTATGTGTATTTCTTTATTTTTCGACCATTTTGGGGAATTTACGTAATATTCGGCCATTTTCGGGGAGTTACGAAAAGAAGTAAAGTTTTGTTCTTTTATTTCTCACGATATTCTAAGGTCATTTATGCAAATGGAAAAAAAAAATAGCAGTTTTTTGTATTGTTTATGTGTGTTTCTTAATTTTTCGGCCATTTTCTGGCATTTACGTAATATTCGGCTATTTTTGGGCAGTTACTAAAAGAAGTAAATTTTTGTTTTGTTATTCATCACTATATTCTAAGGTCATTGGTGCAAGTTGAAATTATTTTGAGGCGGTTTTTGTATTGTTTATGTGTTTCGTGGTTTTTTAGCCATTTTAGGGAATTTACGTAATATTCAGGCAGTTTTGGGCAGTTACGATAAGAAGTAAAGTTTTGTTATGTTATTCGTCACAATATTCTAAGGTCATTGGTGCAAGTCAAAAAGAAATTTGAGGCTTTTTTGTATTGTTTATGTGTGTTTCTTGATATTTCGACCATTTTGGGGTACTTACTTAAAATTCAGTCATTTTCGGGCGGTTACGAAGAGAAGAAAAGTTTTGTTCTATTATTCTTCACGATATTTTAAGGTCATTGATGCAAGTAGAAATTTTTTGAGGCGTTTTCTGTATTATTTATGTGTGTTTCTTAATTTTTCAGCCATTTTGGGGTATTTACGTAATATTAGGGCATTTTCAAGCAGTTACAAAAATAAGTAAAGTTTTGTTCTGTTATTTGTTATGATATTCAAAGGTCATTGGTGCAAGTTGAAATTATTTTGAGGCGGTTTTTGTATTATGTATGTCTGTTTCTTAATTTTTCAGCCATTTTGGGGCATTTACGTAATATTCGAGCATTTTTGGACAGTTACGATAAGCAGTAAAGTTTTGTTATATTATTCGTCACGATATTCTAAGGTCATTGGTGCAAGTCAAAAAAAAAAGAGCCTTTTTTTGTATTGTTTATGTGTGTTTCTTGATTTTTCGGCCATTTTGAGGTACTTAGGTAAAATTCAGGCATTTTCTAGCAGTTACGACAAGAAGAAAAGTTTTGTTTTGTTATTCGTCACGATATTCTAAGGTCATTGATGCAAGTAGAAATTTTTTTAGGCGCTTTTTGTATTGTTTATGTGTGTTTCATAATTTTTAGCCATTTTGGGGTATTTACGTAATATTAGGGCATTTTCATGCAGTTACAAAAACAAGTAAAGTTTTGTTCTGTTAGTTGTTATGATATTCTAAGGTCATTGGTGCAAATAGAATTTTTTTTGTGGTGTTTTTTGTATTGTTTATTCGTTTTTATTAATTTTTCAGCCATTTGAGGCATTTACGTAATATTCGGCCTTTTTCGGGCAGTTACGAAAAGAAGTAAAGTTTTGTTCTGTTATTCGTCACGATATTCGAAAGGCGTTGGTGTTAGACAAATTTTTTGAGGCATTTTTGTATTGTTTGTGTGTTTCTTGACTTTTCGGCCATTTTGGGGAATTTACGTAATATTCGGCCATATTCGGGCAGTTACGAAAGAAAGTTTAGTTTTGTTCTGTTATACTTCACGATATACTAAGGTCATTGCTACAAGCCGAAATTTTTTTGATGCATTTTTTGTATTGTTAATGTGTGTTTCTTGATTTTTCGACTATTTTGGAGCATTTACGTAATATTCGGCCATTTTCAGGCTATTTTGAAAAGAAGTAAAGTTTTGTTCTGTTATTCGTCACGATATTCTAAGGTCATTGGTTCAAGTCAAAAAACAATTGAGGTGTTTTTTGTATTGTTTATGTGTTTTTCTTGATTTTTTGGCCATTTTGGAGCATGTACGTATATTAGGGCATTTTTGGACAGTTACCAAAAGAAGTACAGTTTTGTTCTGTTAATCGGCACCATATTCTATGGTGATTGGTGAAAGCCAAAAAAATTGAGGTATTTTTTGTATTGTTTATCTGTGTTTCTTGATTTTTTGGCCATTTTGGGGCATTTACGTAATAATCGGGTAGTTACAAAAAGAAGTAAAGTTTTGTTCTGTTATTCGTCATGATATTCTAAGATCATTGGTGCAAGTAGAAAAAATTTTGAGATGTTTTTTGTATTGTGTATGTGTGTTTCTTAATTTTTTGGCTATTTTGAGGCATTTACGTAACATTCGGCCATTTTATGGAATTTACGAAAGGAAATATAGTTTTGTTTTGTTATACGTCACGATATTCTAAGGTCATTGGTGCAAGTTGAATTATTTTAGGGCCATTTTTTATAGTGTTAATGTGTGTTTCTTGATTTTTCGGCCGTTTTGGGGCATTTACGTAATATTCAGCCATTTTCGAGTAGTTACGAAAAGAAATAAAGTTTTGTTCTGTTATTCTACACGATATTCTAAGGTCTTTAGTGCAAGTAAAAAAAAATTGAGGCGTTTTTTGTATTGTTTGTGTGTTACTTGATTTTTCGGCCATTTTGGGGCATTTACGTAATATTCGGCCATTTTTGGAAAGTTACGAAAAGAAGTGAAGTTTTGTTCTGTTATTCGTCAAAATATTCTAAGGTTATTGGTGCAAGTTAAAAAAAAATTGAGGCATTTTTCTATTATTTATGTGTGTTTCTTGATTTTTTTTGGCCATTTTGAGGGCATTTACGTAATATTCAGTCATTTTTGGGAATTTATAAAAAGAAGTAAAGTTTTGTTCTTTTATTCGACACGATATTCTAAGGTCATTGGTGCATGTCAAACAATTTTTGAGGCATTTTTTGTATTGTTTATGTGTGTTTCGTGATATTTCAGCCATTTTGCGGCATTTAGATAAGATTCGGCCATTTTTGGGCAATTACGGGGAAAAAAAATTGTTCTGTTATTCGTCAATGATATTCTAAGGTCATTGGTGCAAGTCAAAAAAAAATTGAGGCGTTATTTGTATTCTTTATGTTTGTTTATTGATTTTTCGGTCATGTTGGGGAATCTACGTAATAATCGGGCATATTCGGGTAGTTACGAAAAGTAGTAAAGTTTTGTTTTGTTATTCTTCACGATATTCTAAAGTCATTGGTCCAAGTCGGAAAAAAATTCAGGCGTTTTTTGTATTGTTTATGTGTGTTTCTTGATTTTTCGGCCATTTTAGAGCATTTACGTAATATTCGGGCATTTTCGGGCAGTGACTAAAAGAAGTAAATTTTGTTTTGTTATTCGTCACAATATTCTAGGTTCATTAGTGCAAGTCAAACAATTTTTGAGGCATTTTTTGTATTGTTGATGTGTGTTTCGTGTTATTTCAGCCATTTTGGGGAATTTACGTAATATTCGGCCATTTTTGGGCAGTTACGAAAAAGAACTAAAGTTTTGTTCTGTTTTTCATAACGATACTCTAAGGTCATTGGTGCAGTCAAAAAATATTTGAGGCGTTTTCTGTATTTTTTATGTGTGTTTCTTTATTTTTCGGTCATGTTAGGCCATCTACATAATATTCGGAAAGTTACGGAAAGTTGTAAAGTTTTATTTTGTTATTCGTCACGATATTCTAAAGTCATTGGTGCAAGTTAAATTTTTTTGAGGCGTTTATTGTATTGTTTATGTGTGTTTCTTGATTTTTCGGCCATTTAGGAAAATTTACATATTATTCGGGTATTTTCGGGCAGTTACGAGAAGAAGTAAAGTTTGTTCTGTTTTTCGTCACAATATTCTAAGGTAATTGGTGCAAGTCGAAATTCTTTTGAGGTGTTTTTTTGTACTGTTTATGTGTGTTTCTTGATTTTTCGGTCATTTTGGGGTATTTTTACCTAATATTCAGGCATTTACAGGAAGTTATGAAATAAGTAAAAAAAAAATCTGTTATTCTTCATGCTATTTTAAGATCATTGGTGGAAGTCAAAAAAAAATTAAAATGTTTTTTGTACTGTTTATGTGTATTTCTTTATTTTTCGACCATTTTGGGAAATTTACGTAATATTCGGCCATTTTCGGGGAGTTACGAAAAGAAGTAAAGTTTTGTTCTTTTATTTGTTACGATATTCTAAGGTCATTTATGCAAATGGAAATTTGTTTAACAGGTTTCTGTATTGTTTATGTGTGTTTCTTAATTTTTTGGCCATTATCTGGCATTTACGTAATCTTCGGCTATTTTTGGGCAGTTACTAAAAGAAGTAAATTTTTGTTTTGTTATTCGTCCCTATATTCTAAGGTCATTGGTGCAAGTCGAAATTATTTTGAGGCGGTTTTTGTATTGTTTGTGTGTTTCTTGATTTTTCAACCATTTTAGGGAATTTACGTAATATTCAGGCATTTTTGGGCAGTTACGATAAGAAGTAACCTTTTGTTATGTTATTCGTCACGATATTCTAAGGTCATTGGTGCAAGTAAAAAAAATTGAGCCTTTTTTTGTATTGTTTATGTGTGTTTCTTGATTTTTCGGCCATTTTTGGGGTACTTGCGTAAAATTCAGGCATTTTCGGGCAGTTACGAAAAGAAAAAATGTTTTGTTCTATTATTCGTCACGATATTCTAAGGTCATTGATGCAAGTAGAAATTTTTTGAGGCGTTTTTTGTATTGTTTATGTGTGTTTCTTAAATTTTCAACCATTTTGGGGTATTTACGTAATATTAGGGTATTTTCAAGCAGTTACAAAAACAAGTAAAGTTTTGCTCTGTTAGTTGTTATGATATTCTAAGGTCATTGGTGCAAATAAAAAAATAATTGTGGTGTTTTTTGTATTGTTTATTCGTTTTTCTTAATTTTTCAGCCATTTTGGGGCATTTACGTAATATTCGGCCTTTTTCGGGCAGTTACGAAAAGAAGTAAAGTTTTGTTTTGTTATTCGTCACGATATTCTAAAGTCGTTGGTGTAAGACAAATTTTTTGACCCATTTTTGTATTGTTTATGTGTGTTTCTTGACTTTTCGCCCATTTTGGGGCATTTACATAATATTCGGCCATATTCGGGCAGTTACGAAAGAAATTATAGTTTTGTTCTGTTATACATCACGATATACTAAGGTCATTGCTGCAAGCTGAAATTTTTGATGCATTTTTTGTATTGTTAATGTGTGTTTTTTTATTTTTCGACCATTTTGAATCATTTACGTAATATTCGGCCATTTTCAGGCTGTTTTGAAAAGAAGTAAAGTTTTGTTCTGTTATTCGTCACGATATTCTAAGGTCATTGGTTCAACACAAAAAAAAATTGATGCGTTTTTTTATTGTTTATGTGTTTTTCTTGATTTTTTGGCCATTTTGGAGCATGTACGTAATAATCGGGCATCTTTGGACAGTTACGAAAAGAAGTAATGTTTTGTTATGTTATTCGTCAACTTATTCTATGGTCAGTGGTGCTAGTCAAAAAAAAAAAAATTGAGGCATTTTTTGTATTGTTTATCTGTGTTTCTTGATTTGGTGGCCATTTTGGGGAATTTATGTAATAATCGGGCAGTTATAAAAAGAAGTAAAGTTTTGTTCTGTTATCCTTCATGATATTCTAAGGTCATTGGTGCCAGTAGAAAAAATTTTGAGGTGTTTTTTGTATTGTGTATGTGTGTTTCTTGATTTTGAGGCCATTTTGAGGCATTTACGTAATAATCGGCCATTTTCTGGCATTTAGGAAAGGAAGTATAGTTTTGTTCTTTTATACGTCACGATATACTAAGGTCATTGGTGCAAGTTGAAATTTTTTTAAGGCATTTTTTGTAGTGTTAATGTGTGTTTCTTGATTTTTTAGCTGTTTGGGGGCATTTTCGTAATATTCGACCATTTTTGGGTAGTTACAAAAAAAAAGTTTTGTTTTGTTATTCAACACGATATTTTAAGGACATTAGTCCAAGATGGAATTTTTTTGAGGCATTTTTTTATTGTGTATGTGTGTTTCTTGATTTTTCGACCATTTTGGGACATTTACGTAATATTCGGCCATTTTTGTACAGTTACGAAAACAAGTGAAGTTTTGTTCTGTTATTCGTCACAATATTCTAAGGTTATTGGTGCAAGTTAAAAATAATTCGAGGCGTTTTTTCTATTATTTATGTGTGTTTTTTGATTTATTTTTTGCCATTTTGGGGGTATTTACGTCATATTCAGCCATTTTCGGGAATTTAAAAAAGAGAGTAAAGTTTATTCTTTTATTCGACACGATATTCCAAGGTCATTGGTGCATGTCAAATAATTTTTGAGGCATTTTTTGTATTGTTTACGTGCGTTTCGTGATATTTCAACCATTTTGGGGCATTTACATAATATTCGGCCATTTTTGGGAACTTACAAAAATGAAATAAAGTTTTGTTCTGTTATTCGTCATGGTATTCTAAGGTCATTTGTACAAGTCAAAAAAAAATTGAGGCGATTTTTGTATTCTTTGTGTGTTTATTAATTTTTCGGTTATGCAGGGGAATCTACGTAATATTCGGGCATATTTGGTCAGTTACGAAAAGTAGCAAAGTTTTGTTTTGTTATTCGTCACGATATTCTAAAGTCATTGGTGCAAGTCAGAAAAAATTTGAGGCGTTTTTTGTATTGTTTATGTGTGTTTCATGATTTTTCGGCCATTTTGGAGCATTTACGTAATATTCGGTCATTTTCGGGCAGTGACGAAAAGAAGTAAATTTTGTTTTGGTATTCGTCACCATATTCTAAGGTCATTGGTCCAAATCAAATAATTTTTGATGCATTTTTTGTATTGTTGTGTTTCATGATATTTTAGCCATTTTGGGGTATTTACGTAATATTAGGCCATTTTTGGGCAGTTACGAAAAGAACTAAAGTTTTGTTATGTTATTCGTAACGATATTCTAAGGTCATTGGTGCAAGTTGAAATTTATTTTGAGACGTTTTTTGTATTTGTTATGTGTGTTTCTTTATTTTTCGGTCATGTTAGGGCATCTCCGTAATATTCGAGCAGTTACGAAAAGTTGTAAAGTTTTGTTTTGTTATTCGTCACGATATTCTAAAGTCATTGGTGCAAGTCAGTTTTTTTTTAAGGCGTTTATTGTATTGTTTATGTGTGTTTCTTAATTTTTTGGCCATTTTGGGGAATTGATGTATTATTCGGGTATTTTTGGGCAGTTACGAAAAGAAGTAAAGTTTTGTTCTGTTATTCGTCACAATATTCTATGATCATTGGTGCAAGTCAAAATTCTTTGGAGGTGTTTGTTTGTAATGTTTATGTGTGTTTCTTGATTTTTCGGCCATTTTGGGTCATTTTTATCTAATATCCAGGCATTTACGGGCAGTTACAAAAGAAGTAAATTTTTGTTCTGTTATTCGTCACGTATTTTAAGGTCATTGGTGGAAGTCAAAAAAAATTTAAATGTTTTTTGTATTGTTTATGTGTGTTTCTTTATTTTTTGACCGTTTTGGGGAATTTACGTAATATTCGGCCATTTTCGGGGAGTTACGAAAAGAAGGAAAGTTTTGTTCTTTTATTTGTCACGATATTATAAGGTCATTTATGCAAATGGAAATTTATTTTGAGCAGTTTTTTGTATTGTGTATGTGTGTTTCTTAATTTTTCTGCCATTTTGTGGCATTTACGTAATATTCGGCTATTTTCGGGCAGTTCCTAAAAGAAGCAAATTTTTGTTTCGTTATTTATCAGTATATTCTAAGGTCATTGGTGCAAGTCAAAATTATTTTTAGGCGTTTTTTGTATTGTTTATATGTGTTTTTTGATTTTCCGGCCATTTTGGGGCATTTACGTAATATTCATGCATTTTCGGGCAGTTACGATAAGAAGTAAAGTTCTGTTATGTTATTCGTCACGATATTCTAAGGTCATTGGTGCACGGCAAAAAAACAATTGAGGCTTTTTTTGTATTGTTTATGTGTGTTTCTTGATTTTTTGGCTATTTTGGGGTACTTACGTAAAATTCAGGCATTTTCGGGCAGTTACGAAAAGAAGAAAAGTTTTGTTCTGTTATTCGTCACGATATTCTAAGGTCATTGGTGCAAATAGAAATTTTTTTGTGGCGTTTTCTGTATTGTTTATTCATTTTTCTTGATTTTTCAGCCATTTGGGGGCATTTACGAAAAGAAGTAAAGTTTTGTTCTGTTATTCGTCCCGATATTCTAAAGTCGATGGTGTAAGCCAAATTTTTTGAGGCATTTTTTTATTGTTTATGTGTGTTTTTTGACTTTTCGACCATTTTGGGGCATTTACGTAATATTCGGCCATATTCGGGCAATTACGAAATAAAGTATAGTTTAGTTCTGTTATACGTCACGATATACTAAGGTCATTGCTGCAAGTCAGAATTTTTTTGATGCATTTCTTGTATTGTTAATGTGTTTTTCTTGATTTTTTGACCATTTTGGAGCATTTACGTAATGTTCGGCCATTTTCAGGCTGTTTTGAAAAGAAGTAAATTATTTTTCTGTTATTCGTCACAATAAGCTAAGGTCATTGGTTCAAGTAAAAAAAAATTGAGGCATTTTTTGTATTGTTTATGTGTTTTTCTTGATTTTTTGGCCATTTTGGAGCATTTACTTTATATTCGGGCATTTTCGGACAATTACGAAAAGAAGTAAAGTTTTGTTCTGTTATTCGTCAACATATTCTATGGTCATTGTTGCAAGTAAAAAAAAAATGAGGCATTTTTTGTATTGTTTATCTGTGTTTCTTGATATTTTGGCCATTTTGGGGTATTTATGTAATAATCGGGAAGTTACAAAAAGAAGTAAAGTTTTGTTCTGTTATTCGTCATGATATTCTAAGGTCATTGGTGCAAGTAGAAATTTTTTTGAGGTGTTTTTTGTATTGAGTATGTGTGTTTATTAATTTTTCGGCCATTTTGAGGCATTTACATAATATTCGGTCATTTTCTGGCATTTACGAAAGGAAGTATAGTTTTTGTTCTGTTATATGTCACGATATACTAAGGTCATTGGTGCAATTTGAAATTTTTTTAAGGCATTTTTTGTAGTGTTAATGTGTGTTTCTTGATTTTTCGGTCGTTCTGGGTAATTTACGTAATATTCGGCCATTTTCGGGTAGTTACGAAAAGAAATAAAGTTTTGTTCTGTTATTCTACACGATATTCTAAGGTCATTAGTGCAAGTCGAAATTTTTTGTATTGTGTATGTGTGTTTCTTGATTTTTTGGCCATTTTGGGGCATTTACGTAATATTCGGCCATTTTCGGACAGTTACGAAAAGAAGTGAAATTTTGTTCTGTTATTCGTCACAATATTCTAAGGTTATTGGTCCAAGTTAAAAAAAATCTGAGGCGTTTTTTCTATTATTTATGTGTGTTTCTTGATTTCTTTGGGCCATCTTGGGGGAGTTTACGCAATATTCAGCCGTTTTCGGGCATTTATAAAAAGAAGTAAAGTTTTGTTCTTTTATTCGACACGATATTCTAAGGTCATTGGTGCATGTCAAACAATTTTTGAGGTATTTTTTATATTGTTTATGTGTGTTTTGTGATATTTCAGACATTTTGGTGAATTTTCATAATATTCGGTCATTTTTGGGCAGTTATGAAAAGAAATAAAGTTTTGTTATGTTATTCGTCATAATATTCTAAAGTCACTGGTGCAAGTCAAAAAAAAATTGAGGCGTTTTTTGTATTCTTTCTATGTGTTTATTGATTTTTTGATCATGTTGGGGCATGTACGTAATATTCGGGCAGTTAGGAAAAGTAGTATAATTTTATTTGGTTATTCGAGATGATATTTTAAACTTATTGGTGCAAGTCGAAATTTTTTTGAGGTATTTTTTGTATTGTTTATGTGTGTTTCTTGATTTTTCGGCCATTTTGGAGCATTTACGTAATATTTGGGCATTTTCGGGCAGTGATGAAAAGAAGTTAATTTTGTTTTTTTATTCGTCACCATATTCTAAGGTCATTGATGCAAGTCAAACAATTTTTGAGGCGTTTTTTGTATTGTTTATGTGTGTTTCGTGATATTTCAGCCATTTTGGGGAATTTACGTAATATTCGGCCATTTTTGGGCAGTAACGAAAAGAACTAAAGTTTTGTTCTGTTATTCGTAACGATTTTCAAAGGTCATTGGTGTAAGTCGAATTTTTTTTGAGGCATTTTTTGTATTTTGTATGTGTGTTTCTATATTTTTCGGTCATGTTAGGGCATCTTTGTAATATTCGGGCATATTTGGGTAGTTATCAAAAGTTGTAAAGATTTGTTTTGTTATTCGTCACGATATTCTAAAGTCATTGGTGCAAGTCAATTTTTTTTTGAGGCGTTTATTGTATTGTTTATGTGTGTTTCTTGATTTTTTGACCATTTTGGGGAATTTACATATTATTCGGGTATTTTCGGGCAGTTACGAAAAGAAGTAAAGTTTGTTCTGTTATTCATCACAATATTCTAAGGTCATTGGTGCAAGTCGAAATTATTTTAAGGCGGTTTTGTATTGTTTATGTGTGTTTCTTGATTTTTTGGCCATTTTGGGGAATTTACATAATATTCAGGCATTTTCGGGCACTTACGATAAGAAGTAAAGTTTTCTTATGTTATTCGTCATCATATTCTAAGGTCATTGGTGCAAGTCAAAAAAAAATTGAGGCTTTTTTTGTATTGTTTATGTGTGTCTCTTGATTTTTTTGCCATTATGGGGTATTTACGTAAAATGCAGGCATTTTTGGGAAGTTACGAAAAGAAGAAAAGTTTTGTTCTGTTATTCGTCAGGATATTCTAAGGTCATTGATGCAAGTTGAAATTTTTTGTATTTTTTTGTATGTTTCTTAATTTTTCAGTCATTTTGGGGTATTTATGTAATATTAGGGCATTTTCAAGCAGTTACAAAGAGAAGTAAAGTTTTGTTCTGTTATTTGTTATGATATTCTAAGATCTTTGGTGCAACTAGAATTTTTTTTATGGTGTTTTTTGTATTGTTTATGTGTTTTTCTTTATTTTTCGGCCATTTTGGGGCATTTACGTAATATTCGCCCATTTTTGGGAAGTTACGAAAAGAATTAAAGTTTTGTTCTTTTATTTGTCATGATATTCGAAAGTCATTTATGCAAATAGAAATTTTTTTTTGAGAAGTTTTTTGAGCAGTTTATCTGTGCTTCTTGATTTTTTGGCCATTTTGGGGTATTTACGTAATAATCGGGCAGTTAGAAAAAGAAGTAAAGTTTTGTTATGTTATTCGTCATGATATTCTAAGGTCATTGGTGCAAGTAGAAAAAATTTTGAGGTGTTTTTTGTATTGTGTATGTGTGTTTCTTGATTTTGAGGCCATTTTGAGGCATTTACGTAATATTCAGCCATTTTTCTGGCATTTATGAAAGGAAGTATAGTTTTGTTCTGTTATACGTCACGATATACTAAGGTCATTGGTGAAAGTTGAAATTTTTTTGAGGCATTTTTTGTTGTGTTATTGTGTGTTTCTTGATTTTTCGACCGTTTTGGGGAATTTACGTAATATTGGCCATTTTCGGGTAGTTACGAATAGAAATAAAGTTTTGTTCTGTTATTCTACACGAAATTCTAAGGTCATTAGTGCAAGACGAAATTTTTTTGAGGCGTTTTTTGTATTGTGTATGTGTCTTTCTTGATTTTTCGGCCATTTTGGTGCATTTACGTAATATTCGGCCATTTTCGGACAGTTACGAAAAGAAGTGAAGTTTTGTTCTATTATTCGTCACAATATTCTAAGGTTATTGGTACTAGTTAAAAAAAATTCGAGGCATTTTTTCTATTATTTATGTGTTTCTTGATTTTTTTGGCCTTTTTGGGGGAATTTACGTAATATTCAGCCATTTTCGGGTATTTACAAAAAGAAATAAAGTTTTGTTCTTTTATTCGACACGATATTCTAAGGTCATTGGTAGGGGTGGGCATAAATACCATAAAACCGAAAAACCAAACCGAACAAAAAAAAATCGATTCTTCGGTGTCGGTTCTTCGGTTTTTTGTTTCGGTGTCGGTGTCGGTTTTTTTTCGGAACTTCGGTTCATCGGTTCGGAGTTCGGTGCAAGGGTCCCGAAACTACGGTGCACCAAAGAACCGAAGTTTTATTAAATAAATTTAAAAGTATTTATTATATTACTTAATTTTTAACTTTACCTGGCCCATTTCAATTTTTATATTCAGATCCTAAACTTAAATAGCAAAAATCTAAATAACAAAATAGTAAACCCTAAAGACCTAAAGTCTAAACTAATCAAAACTCAATTTAATTCAAGTTTGAGCAGCAACTTGGTGTTTCTACTTTTTACTTTATGATTTTATCATTTTATGTTGTTACTTTGAAGTGAGAACAACAAATTGATGTACTTACCTTTTATTGTTAGACGGTTAGTTATTACTTTGAAATTTGAAGTATGAAGTGAATAACAATTATTACTTTATCATATTCTCTCTTTATTTTTGTTGACACCGAAAAACTAATTTAAAAACACCGAACTAAACCAAACCGAAGTAGAAAAAACCGAACCGAAGTAGAAACAACCGAACTGAACCGATCTAGTTTGGTTTGAAATATGGTGCACACTTTTCTAAAACCGAATACTGAAGAACTGAACCAAAATTTGATTCAACCGAACCGAAGAACTGAACGCCCACCCCTAGTCATTGGTGCATGTCAAACAATTTTTAAGGCATTTTTTGTATTGTTTATGTGTGTTTCGTGATATTTCAGTCATTGTGGGGCATTTACATAATATTCGGCCATTTTTCGGCAGTTACGAAAAGAAATAAAGTTTTGTTCTGTTATTCATCATGATATTCTAAGGTCATTGGTGCAAGTCGAAATTTTTTGAGGCGTTTTTTGTATTCTTTATGTGTGTTTATTGATTTTTTGGTCATGTTGGGGCATCTACGTAATATTCGGGCAGTTATGAAAAGTAGTAAAGTTTTGTTTTGTTATTCATCACGATATTCTAAAGTCATTGGTGCAAGTCAAAAAAAAATTGAGGCGCTTTTTGTATTGTTTATGTGTGTTTCTTGATTTTTCGGCCATTTTGGAACATTTACGTAATATTCAGGCATTTTCGGGCAGTGACAAAAAGAAGTAAATTTTGTTTTGTTATTCATCACCATATTCTAAGGTCATTGGTGCAAGTTAAACAATTTTTGAGGCGTTTTTTGTATTGTTTATGTGTGTTTCGCGATATTTCATCCATTTTGGGGCATTTACGTAATATTCGTTCATTTTTGGGCAGTTACGAAAAGAACTAAAGTTTTGTTATGTTATTCGTAACGATATTCTCGAAAAAAAAATTGAGGCGTTATTTGTATTTGTTATGTGTGTTTCTTTATTTTTCGGTCATGTTAGGGCATCTACGTAATATTCGGGCAGTTACGAAAAGTTGTTAAGTTTTGTTTTGTTATTCGTCACGATATTCTGAAGTCATTGGTGCAAGTCAATTTATTTTAGGCTTTTATTGTATTGTTTATGTGTGTTTCTTGATTTTTCGGCCATTTTGGAGAATTTACGTATTATTCGGGTATTTTCGGGCAGTTACGAAAAGAAGTAAATTTTTGTTCTGTTATTAGTTATAATATTATAAGGTCATTGGTGCAAGTTGAAATTCTTTTGAGGTGTTTTTTGTACTGTTTATGTGTGTTTCTTGATTTTTTGGCCATTTTGGGGCATTTTTACTTAATATTCGGGCATTTACGGGCAGTTACGAAAGAAGTAAATTTTTGTTTTGTTATTCATCACACTATTTTAAGGTCATTGGTGGAAGTCGATTTTTTTTAAACGTTTTTTGTATTGTTTATGTGTGTTTCTTTATTTTTTGACCATTTTGGGGAATTAACGTAATATTCACCTATTTTCGGGGAGTTACGAAAAGAAGTAAAGTTTTGTTCTTTTATTTGTCACGATATTCTAAGTCATTTATGCAAATGGAAAAAAAAAATTGAACCATTTTTTGTATTGTTTATGTGTGTTTCTTAATGTTTCGGCCATTTTGTTGCATTTACGTAATATTCGACTATTTTCGGGCAGTTACTAAAATAAGTAAATTTTTGTTTTGTTATTCATTACTATATTCTAAGGTCATTGGTCCAAGTTGAAATTATTTTGAGGCGGTTTTTGTAGTATTTATGTGTGTTTCTTGATTTTTCGATCATTTCGGGGCATTTACGTAATATTCAGTCATTTTCGGGCAGTTACGATAAGAAGTAAAGTTTTGTTATGTTATTCGTCACGATATTCAAAGGTCATTGGTGCAAGTCAAAAAAAAATTTGAGGCTTTTTTTGTATTGTTTGTGTGTTTCTTGATTTTTCGGCCATTTTGAGGTATTTACGTAAAATTTAGGCATTTTCGGGCAGTTACGAAAATAAGAAAAGTTTTGTTCTGTTATTCGTCACGATATTCTAAGGTCATTGATGCAAGTAGAAATTTTTGAGGCATTTTTTATATTGTTTATGTCTGTTTCTTAATTTTTCATTCATTTTGGGGTATTTACGTAATATTAGGGCATTTTCAAGCAGTTACAAAAAGAAGTAAAGTTTTGTATAGTTATTTGTTATGATATTCTAAGGTCATTGGTGCAAATAGAAATTTTTTTGTGGTGTTTTTTGTATCGTTTATGTGTTTTTCTTGATTTTTTGGCCTTTTCCGGGCAGTTACGAAAAGAAGTAATGTTTTGTTATGTTATTCGTCACGATATTCTAAAGTCGTTGGTGTAAGCTGAATTTTTTGAGGCATTTTTGTATTGTTTATGTGTGTTTCTTAACTTTTCCTCCATTTTGGGGCATTTACGTAATATCGGCCATATTCGGGCAGTTACGAAAGAAAGTATAGTTTTGTTCTGTTATACATCACGATATACTAAGGTCATTGCTGCAAGCCAAAAATATTTTGAGGCATTTTTTGTATTGTTAATGTGTGTTTCTTGATTTTTCCACCATTTTGGATCATTTACGTAATATTCGGGCGTTTTCGGATTGTTACGAAAAGAAGTAAAGTTTTGTTCTGTTATTCCTCACGATATTCTAAGGTCATTGGTTCAAGTAAAAAAAAATTGAGGCATTTTTTGTATTGTTTATGTGTTTTTCTTGATTTTTTGGCCATTTTGGAGCATTTACGTAATATTCGGGCGTTTTCGGATTGTTACGAAAAGAAGTAAAGTTTTGTTCTGTTATTCGTCACCATATTTTATGGTCACTGGTGCAAGTTAAAAAAAAATTGAGGCATTTTTTGTATTGTTTATCTGTGTTTCTTGATTTTTTGGCCATTTTGGGGCATTTACGTAATAATCGGGCAGTTACAAAAAGAAGTAAAATTTTGTTCTGTTTTTCGTCATGATATTCTAAGGTCATTGGTTCAAGTAGAAATTTTTTTGAGGTGTTTTTTGCATTGTGTGTGTGTGTTTCTTGATTTTTTGGTCATTTTGAGGCATTTACGTAATATTCGGCCATTTTCTGGCATTTACGAAAGGAAGTATAGTTTTGTTCTGTTATACGTCTCGATATACTAAGGTCAATGGTGCAAGTTGAAATTTTTTTGAGGCATTTTTTGTATTGTTTATGTGTGTTTCTTAATTTTTCAGCCATTTAGGGGCATTTACGTAATATTCGGTCATTTTCAGAAGTTACGAAAAGATGTAATGTTTTTGTCAGTTATTTGTCACGATATTCTATGGTCATTGGTTCATGTAAAAAAAAAATTGAGGCATTTTTTATATTGTTTATGTGTGTTTCTTGATTTTTTGGCCATTTTGGGGAATTAACATAATATTTGGCCATTTTTCGACAGTTACAAAAAGAAGTGATGTTCTGTTCTGTTATTCATTGATATTCTAAGGTTATTGGTGCATGTCAAAAAAAAATTGAGGCATTTTTTGTATTGTTTATGGGTGTTTCTTGATTTTTCGCCAATTTTGGGGAATTTTCTTAATATCTGCCATTTTCGGGCTATTACGAAAAGAATAAAGTTTTGTTTAGTTATTCGACATGATATTCTAAGGTCATTGGTGCAAGTCAAATTTTTTTGTGAGGCAATTGTTGTATTGTTTATGTGTGTTTCTTGATTTTTCGACCATTTTGGGGCATTTACGTCATATTCGGCCATTTTTGGGCAGTTACGAAAAGAAATAAAGTTTTGTTTTGTTATTCGTCACGATATTCTGAGGTCATTAGTGCAAGTTGAAATTTTTTTGAGACATTTTTGTATTGTTTATGTGTCTTTCTTGATT
This sequence comes from Solanum chiquidenum, assembly GCA_029582725.1. Lineage (NCBI taxonomy): Eukaryota > Viridiplantae > Streptophyta > Magnoliopsida > Solanales > Solanaceae > Solanum > Solanum chiquidenum. The sequence goes on from JAJOOS010002044.1 coordinate 19,525, forward strand.
TTTCGGCCATTTTGGAGCATTTACGTAATATTCGAGCCCATATTCTAAGGTCATTGGTGAAAGTCAAAAAAAAATTGAGGTATTTTTTTTGTATTGTTTATGTGTGTTTCTTGATTTTTCAGCCATTTTAGGGCATTTATGTAATATTCGGTCAATTTCGGACAGTTACGAAAAGAAGTGAAGTTTTGTTCTGTTATTCATCACGATATTCTAAGGTCATTGGTGCAAGTGAAAACTTTTTTGAAGTGTTTTTTGTATTGTTTATGTGTGTTTCTTGATTTTTGGGCCATTTTGGGGGTATTTACGTACTATTCGGCCATTTTCGGACAGTTACGAAAAGAAGTAAAGTTTTTTTCTTTTATTCAACATGATATTCTAAGGTCATTTGTGCAAGTCAAAATTTCTTTGAGGCGTTTTTTGTATTGTTTAGGTGTGTTTCATGATTTTTCGGCCATTTTGGGGCATTTACCTAATATTCAGCCATTTTTGGGAAGTTACGAAAAGAAAAAAGTTTTGTTCTGTTATTCGTCACAATATTCTAAGGTCATTGGTGCAAGTCCAAATTTGTTTTGAGGCAATTTTTGTCTTCTTTGTGTGTTTCTTGATTTTTTGGCCATGTTCAGGCATTTTTAGGAAGTTACGAAAGTAGTAAAATTTTGTTCTGTTATTCGTCACGATATTCTAAAGTCAATGGTGCAAGTCAAAATTTATTTGAGGCATTTTTGTATTTTGTATGTGTGTTTCTTGATTTTTTGGTCATTTGGAGCATTTATGTAATATTCGGGCATTTTCGGACAGTGACGAAATGAAGTAAATTTTGTTCTATTATTCGTCACCATATTCTAAGGTCATTGGTGCAAGTCAATAAAAAATTGAGGCGTTTTTTGTATTGTTTATGTGTGTTTCTTGATTTTTTGGTCATTTTGGGGAATTTACGTAATATTCAGGCATTTTAGGGCAGTTACGAAAAGAAGTAAAGTTTTGTTCTGTTATTCGTCACAATATTCTAAGGTCATTAGTGAAAGTCAAAAAAAAATTGAGGCATTTTTTTGTATTGTTGATGTGTGTTTGTTGATTTTTTGGCCATTTTGGGGCATTTACGTAATATTCCGGCATTTTCTGACAGTTACGAAAAGAAGTAGAGTATTGTTCTGTTATTCGTCACAATATTCTATGGTCATTTGTGCAAGTCAAAAAATTTTTGAGGCATTTTTGTATTGTTTGTGGGTTTCTTGATTTTTTCGCCATTTTAGGGGATTTACGTAATATTCGGGCATTTTTGGGCAGCTACCAAAATAAGTAAAATTTTCTTCTGCTATTCGTCACGATATTCTAAGGTCATTGGTGCAAGTGTAAATTTTTTTGAGGCGTTTTTTATATTGTTTATGTGTGTTTCTTTATTTTTCGATCATTTTGGGGAATTTACGTATATTTGGGCATTTTTGGGAAGTTACAAAAGGAAGTGAAGTTTTGTTCTGTTATTCGTCAAGATATTCTAAGGTCATTGGGGAAAGTCAAAAAAATTTGAGGCATTTTTTGTATTGTTTATGTGTGTTTCTTGGTTTTTCGGCCATTTTGGGGTATTTACTTAATATTCGGGCAGCTACGAAAAGAAGTAAAATTTTGTTCTATTATTCGTCACGATATTCTAAGGTCATCGGTTCAAGTCAAAAAAATTTAGAGAAGTTTTTTTGTATTGTTATGTCTGTTTCTTGATTTCTCAACTATTTTGTGGCATTTACGTAATATTCGCGTATTTTCGAGCAGTTAAGAAAAGAAGTAAAGTTTTGTTCTGTTATTCGTCAAGATATTCTAAGGTAATTGGTGCAAGTCGAAATTTTTTTGAGGTGTTTTTTTTTATTATTTGTGTGTTTCTTGATTTTTCGGTAATTTTGAGGCATTTACGTAATAAGCATCCCAACCCAGCCCTAAGCAGGCCGCGGATTGGGACGGGTTGGCCCTTCAACCAAAAAACGGACAACATTTCCTCTTTGAAAGGATACGAACGTTGATGTCCGATGGACACGACATCAATACATACATAGATTCATTCATGAATTACACATACTTCAGTGAATATTTACAAAACAAATACATAATAGCCAAGATACAACATTCATAAGATTCATCCGAGCAAAAAAATATTGCATGATCATTATTTTTATAAACAAGATAATAAAGGAGAAGTGAAAAATTAGGCATAAAAACAAAAGTAAAAGATGTCAAAGATTCATAGTTATAATGGAGTAATGAACTTGGGTTAATAAGAAAATTTAGTGGGCTAATGAACCTAAAATGTAAAAGATATGTAAAAAATATAGTCTTGATTTATATTGATATTTTAAAAGTATTTATTGACAAAATCTTAACAAGTAAAACACAACTTAAAAAATTTATAATAAATATTTTTAAAATTCACAGCCCGCGGGCTGGCCTCTGAGGCTTGCGGGTTGGGCCTACGAGGCCAGCGGGCCAAATGAGGCTGGGCTAAAAAGCCTCGTTCCTAAATGGGCTGAAAAAATAGAGCCCAACCCCATTTAATTCAAGGGTTGTGTTGGGCCGGCCTAGCGGGCCAAGCCCATTTTGAAAGCTCTAATTGGTGCAAGTCAAAATTTTGATGAGGCGTTTTTTGTATTGTTTATGTGTGTTTCTTGATTTTTTGGTCATTTTGAGGTATTTACGTAATATTAGGGCATATTCGGGCAGTTACGTAAAGAAGTAAAATTTTGTTATGTTATTCGTCACGATATTCTAAGGTCATTGGTGGTAGTCTAAAAAAATTTGAGGCGTTTTTTGTATTGATTATGTTTTTTTTTTCCAGCAATTCTGAGGCATTTACGTATTATTCGGGCATTTTCAGGGAGTTCCAAAAAAAAGTAATGTTTTGTTCTGTTATTCGTCATGATATTCTAAGGTCATTGGTTCAAGTCAATTTTTTTTTAGGCGTTTTTTGTATTGTTGATGTGTGTTTCTTAATTTTTCGACCATTTTGGGGCATTTACGTAATATTTGGGTATATTTAGGCAGTTACGAAAAGAAGTAAAGTTTTGTTCTGTTAATCGTCACGATATTCTAAGGTCACTGGTGCAAGTCAAAAAAATTTAGAGCCGTTTTTTGTATTGGTTATGTGTGTTTCTTGATTTTTCAGCCATTTTGGGGTATTTACGTAATATTCAGGTAGTTATGAAAAAAAGTAAAGTTTTGTTATGTTATTCGTCACGATATTCTAAGGTCTTTGGTGCAAGTCAAAAAAAATTTGAAGCATTTTTTGTATCGTTTATGTGTGTTTCTTGATTTTTTGGCCATTTTGGGGCATTTACGTAATATTCGGGCATTTTCGTGCAGTGACGAAAAGAAGTAAAGTTTTGTTCTGTTATTCGTTATGATATTCTAAAGTCATTGGTGCAAGTCAAAATTATTTTGAGGCATTTTTTATATTATTTATGTGTGTTTCTTAATTTTTTGACCATTTTGGAGAATTTACGTGATATTCAGGTATTTCCAGACAATTACAAAAAGAAGTAAAGTTTTGTTCTGTTATTCGTCACGATATTAAAGGTCATTGGTGCAAGTCAAAAAAAAAATTGAGGCATTTTTTAAATTATTTATGTGTGTTTCTTGATTTTTCAGCCATTTTGGAGCATTTACGTAATATTTGTGCATTTTTGAACAGTTACAAAAAGAAGTACAATTTTGTTCTTTTATTCATGAAGATATTCTATGGTCATTGGTGCAAGTCAAAAAACAATTGAGGCATTTTTTGTATTGTTTGTGTGTTTCTTGATTTTTTGGCCATTTTGTGGCATTTACGTAATATTCGAGCATTTTTCACAATTACAAAGTGAAGTAAAATTTTGTTCTGTTATTCGTTCCAATTTTCTAAGGTCATTGGTGCAAGCTAGAATTTTTTTGAGGGTTTTTTTGTATTGTTTATGTGTGTTTCTTAATTTTTCGGACATTTTGGAGCATTTACGTAATATTCGGGTATTTTCGGGCAGTTACGAAAAGAATTAAACTTTTGTTTTTTTATTCGTCACGATATTCTGAGGTCATTGATGCAAGTCAAAAAACAATTGAGGCAGTTTTTGTATTGTTTATGTCTGTTTCTTGATTTTTTTGCCATTTTGAGATATTTACGTAATATTCGGGGATTTTGGGGAAGTTAAGAAAAACAAGTAAAGTTTTGTTCTGTTATTCGTCATGATATTCTAAGGTCATTGGTGCAAGTTGAATTTTTTTTGATGTGTTATTTTGTATTATTTATGTGTGTCTATTGATTTTTCGGCCATTTTGGGAAATTAACATAATATTCGGGCACTTACAAAAAGAAGGAAAGTTTTGTTCTGTTATTTTTTACGATATTCTAAGGTCATTGGTGCTAAATGGTGCAAATTGAAATTTTTTTGAGGCATTTTTTATGTGTGTTTCTTGATTTTCGGGTATTTTGAAGCATTTATGTAATATTCGGGCATTTTCGGGCAGTTACGAAAAGAAGTAAATTTTGTTCTGTTATTCGTCACGATATTCTAATGTCATTAGTGCAAGTCAAAAAAAATTTGCTGCGTTATTTGTATTGTTAATGTGTGTTTCTTAATTTTCGGCCATTTTTAGGCATTTACGTAATATTCGGACAGTTTTGAAAAGAAGTAAAGTTTTGTTATGTTATTCGTCACGATATTCGAAGGTCATTGGTGCAAGTCAAAATGTTTTTGAGGCGATTTTTGTATTGTTTATGTGTGTTTCTTGATTTATCGGCCATTTTGGGGTATTTACGTAATATTCTGGCATTTTCGGGCAGTTACGAAAAGAAGTGAAGTTTTGTTATGTTATTCTTCACGATATTCTAAGGTCACTTGTGCAAATCGAAATTTTTTTGAGGCGTTTTTTGTATTGTTTATGTGTGTTTCTTAATTTTTTGGCCATTTTAGGGCATTAAAGTAATATTTGAGTATTTTTGGGCAGTTACCAAAAGATGTAAAGATTTATTCTGTTATTCGTCACGATATTCTAAGGTAATTGGTGCAAGTCAAAAACTATTTGAGGCGTTATTTGTATAGTTTATGTGTGTTTCTTGATTTTTCGGCCATTTTGGGGCATTTATTTAATATTCAGGCAGTTACAAAAAGAAGTAAAATTTTGTTCTGTTATTCGTCACGATATTGTAAGGTCATTCGTGCACGTTGAATTTTTTTTTAAGGCATTTTTTGTATTGTTTATGTGTGTTTTTTGATTTTTTCGACCATTTTATGGCATTACGTAATATTCGGGCATTTTTTGGGCATTTACAAAAAGAAATAAAGTTTTGTTCTGTTATTCGTCGCGATATTCTAAGGTCATTGGTGCAAGTCAATTTTTTTTTGAGTTGTTCTTTGAATTGTTTGTGTGTTTCTTGATTTTTCGGCTATTTTGGAGCATTTTCTTAATTGTCACGACCCGGGAGTACCCCCTAGACGTAACATGGCGTACTGGACCCCAAAGGGGTCTCATACAAGCCTTTAGCATCATCATTACATAAGACGTTGAAATAATGCGGGAATTTAAAACTTTACAATAGAAGTCAGTCTTCTTTATATAAGGAAAATAGGAACTAGACTTTGTCTCAATCACCATCTAAGCATAAGAGTACAAAATACGGTCGATCCCTTTACATCAATAAGTCTCCAAAAATAGGAAATACAATATAGTCTAGAACATAGGAAGTAAACTAGAGACTAGAATCAATAGCAATTTATCCTCGAACTGGAGGACTCACCAAGCCGGGGGAATAGTCGACCCAAGCTTCACCTTCAAGGAAGTAGTAAGTATCAACGACCGGAACCTACACTCATAGTGAAGTAGAAAGGAAAAAGGGGTTAGCACATAATTTGTACTAAGTATGAAAATATGCATAAAACCTTAAAACGTGCTAAAAAGACATTTTAGTGAAATATATGCGTTTATGAGGTTTCGGAAACCAATTTGTAACATCAACATAAGATACAAGTCAACATCACAATTATACTCATAACATAGTAAAGTCATCACCTTAGCAACCCCTAAGGTGTACTTGTGCAATGTATGGTTGGCATCCCATAATACCAACCCTACTAAGCACCCCTTTGGAGATACCTTGGTCACACATATTGCCTTTAGACCTCATCACATTCAATAGTCATAAGTAGAGAATTAGTCATGTATATCATTTGAATATAAGGGAAGTCATTCAAAGTAACTATCCGTTCATTACACATGCATACATGCATTTGTGTCTCATCACAACATAAAGAAACCATCCTACAACATCCTACTAAGCTTACTTGTGCAATGTGGAAGTGAAGTCCCATACCCCTACTCCTACTAAGCAAACTCACCAAGAAGTCATAGTCTAGTTCATGTCTCATTCATTATCTCATTACATAGGGAAGAATAATCATAATCGACATAACCATGTGAGCTACATGGAATCTGGTGTCGTGCAACCCCACACCGAAGAAGGTGTTCTACTTGCCTAAGGTAGAACTAAAATGTACAGCTATAAGGTGGATCCACGAGCTAAGTCCTATGTTGGCACATAGTTATGGGATAGGGAGATTGCTTCTAGAAACTCGCCCTATGCATTGGCGGAGGAGCTTCCATCTCATGAGTATCACTTGGATGACCCGCCCTATTGCCTTGGCGGATGGGCCTTTTCCTCATTGTCCATATCCACTCGGTGCTTAGAATAAATTCCCAAATTAACATCATTAGTTTTAGAATTGTATTTACATGTATAAAGGCATGCTCTATCCTTCGTTCAATACACTCCATCAAAATAGCTCATAGATTCATTAAGGATGAGAATGTACTTTCAACCTTAGAATTAACATTAACAAGTGAGTAGAACTTTCACTACTAAAAACCTGCTAAAAAACGACGAACAGAAAAGCGACGGACGGCGTCGCTCCAAAAAGCGACGCCATTTGCCACACTGTTCGTCGCTTTTTAGTAAAAATAATTATTTTTTAAATTATTTTTCAAAAAGCGACGGACGACATCTCTTAGTCCGTCACTTTTTTATTGCGGATTTTTGCGCGAAATAAATATGTAATTAATAATTAATTGATTATTTATTTTTTAAAGGAGAGACAGACAGCATCTCTAAGTCTGTCGATTTTTGGTCAACATGACTGGTCAAACATTTAAGAAAAGCGACGGACAACGTCTCTTAGTCCATCACTTTTTTGGTCAACTATTTTTAAAAATGCGACGGACAAAGAGACGTTGTCCATCGCTTTTCTTAAAATATCTTTGACCCAGATCGGGATTTTTTTATTTTCTTCTCTCTCTTCTCTCTTCTTCTCTCTTCACTCTTATTCTCTCCCTTCTCTCTATCGATCTCCCTCCACCAGATGTTGCCTCCACCGCCACCGCCGTCACTGCCCTTGCCCGTCGCCGCCAATCGCCGTCTGTCACCACCCGTCGTTGCCTCTCCTCTTTGTTAAGGTTGGTGTTTAATTTTAGTTTTTTTTTAATTCTAGTGATTATAGTTGATTGTTAGTTAGTATATTATTATTTTAGTTTGTTGGGTTGTGTTATTGTTAATTTGATTTGGTTATTGTTAGTTAGGTAGAGAATTGGAGATTTTTTATTTTATGGTTTTCTTTTAAATTGGGCATTTTTAAATTGGGTATTGTAATTAGTGAATGAATTAGGGTTTTTTGATTTTAGGACTAGTTTGAACTTGAGAATATGTAATTTAATTGTGAATTGAGATTTTTTTTAATTTGATTGATATATTGTTAGTTAGTAAAGTGTTACTCTGAAGTTAGAAATTAGTAATTGAAGTGTATATGATGAATGTTTGAATGCCATGACTATATAGTGATGAATTTTTGAATGTCATGAATATATATTGATTGATGGGGTTTTTTTTTGAATTAAAATTTGAATATATAACTAATTGTTGGATTAGAAATTTATATATAACTAGATATGAACTTGAATTTAGAACTTGAAGTTGAACTTGAACTTGGAACTTAAATATAACTAATTAATTCTGGGATTAGAAGTTTATATATAACTAATTTTAGAAATTGGATATGAATTATTGAATTTAATTAGAACTTGAATTTTTGTAGGATTTTAGAACTTTAATTAAGTTGTGAACTTTAGAAATCTTGAATTATTGTATGATTTTAGAACTTTAGGTTGTGGACTTTAGAAATCTTGAATTATTGTAGGATTTTAGAACTTAAAGTCGTAAACTTTAGAGAACTTGAATTTTTGTAGAATTTTAGAACTTTAAGTTTTTAACTTTAGAGAACTTGAATTATTGTAGGATTTTAGAATTTTAGGTTGTGAACTTTAGAGAACTTGAATTTTTGTAGGATATTAGAACTTTAGGTTGTGAAACGTTAGAAATCTTGAATTATTGTAGATTATTAGAACTTTAAGTTGTGAATTTCAGAGAACTTGAATTTTTGTAGGATTTTAGAACTTTAAGTTGTGAACTTTAGAGAATTTGAATTATTGTAGGATTTTAGAATTTTAGGTTGTGAACTTTAGAAATCTTGAATTATTGTAGGATTTTAGAACTTAAAGTTGTGAACTTTAGAGAACTTGAATTTTGGTAGAATTTTAGACTTTATAAGGTTGTGAACGTTAGAAATCTTGAATTATTGTAGGATCTTAGAACTTTAAGTTGTAAGCTTTAGAGAACTTGAATTTTTGTAGGATGTTAGAACTTTAAGTTGTGAACTTTAGAGAACTTGAATTTTTGTAGGAACTTTAGGTTATGAAACGTTAGAAATCTTGAATTATTGTAGAATTTTAGAACTTTAAGTTGTGAATTTTAGAGAACTTGAATCTTTGTAGGATTTTAGAATTTTAAGTTGTGAACTTTAGAGAACTTGAATTATTGTAGGATTTTAGAACTTTAGGTTGTGAACTTTAGAAATTTTGAATTATTGTAGGATTTTCGAACTTAAATTTGTCAACTTTAGAGAACTTGAATTTTTGTAGGATTTTAGAACTTTATAAGGTTGTGAGCGTTAGAAATCTTGAATTACTGTAGGATTTTAGAACTTTAAGTTGTGAACTTTAGAGAACTTGAGTCTTTGTAGGATTTTAGAACGTTAGGTTGTGAAACATTAGTAATCTTGAATTATAGTAGAATATTAGAACTTCAAGTTGTAAATTTTAGAGAACTTGAATTTTTGTAGAATTTTAGAATTTTAAGTTGTGAAGTTTAGAGAATTTGATTTTTTGTAGGATTTTAGAGCTTTAGGTTGTGAGCTTTAGAAATCTTGAATTATTGTAGGATTTTAGAACTTTAGGTTGTGAACTTTAGAAATCTTGAATTATTGTGGAATTTTAGAACTTTAAGTTGTGAACTTTAGAAATCTTGAATTATTGTAGGATAATAAACTTTAGGTTGTGAACTTTAGGAATCTTGATTTATAGAATTTATGAACTAATTATTAGGTTGAACTTTAGAAATCTTGATAAAATGTAGTCTTTATGAACTATTTGTAATTTTGAAACGAATTTGAAAGACTTTATAAGTTTTTATATTGTGTTTTAGATATTTTTGAATGTTAATTTAAGTTTGTTGTTTTATATTTTGTGTAGCTTCTTTAAAATATTTTGTGTTTGATTGGGGCTGAATTGAATTGAATTGAGTTGAATTACTTTTGCAGGTGGGAAGCAGAAACTGGCAGTTTCTACTGTAAAAAAAATGGCAGAAAAAGAGACGGACAAGGTGGTTTTGTCCGTTGCTTTTCTGGATTTTATTTTTTTAAAACCCAGAAAAGCGACGGACAAGGTCCTTTAGTCCGTCGCTTTTGGAAAAAGCGTCGAGCCAAAAAGCGACGAGATTGATTGCGTCGCTTTTGGCCAAAAAAGCGACGCAGTCCGTCACTTTTTTTCATCTGTTTTTGGCAGTTTTTAGTAGTGTTTCACCTTACCTTGATAGTGCTTTCATGAGAACTAGACTTTCAATCAACACAATAACATCATCATCATCCTAGACTATTCATGCATCATCAAGTGTAAGGATAAGAGAAGAACAACCTTTCATTGATACCATACTTTACACTTTAGTCATAGGAGGTTAACTTTCTAAGTTCACCAATAGGTTACATACAACTTTCAACATTATGTATAAACCCTAGCCAATTTACCCTTTTCAAGGTCATGAATCAAGTCTCACCAATTCACCCTAAGATACTACAATATGCATGAATAAAACAAGATTCTATAACTAGATTGACATAAATACAGTTCACAACAATCATCTTGCATCAATACTTCAATCAAACTTCATGAAATTGGGGTCATGGGGTTGTACATGGGTTCATGGGAAATTTTACAATAAAAATTACCATTAAACATCAATCCACCAATAATATAAAACAATTAACCTAATGAAATCGTTTTTAAGAAGAACCCATGGCTAGAATAGAAACCTTAGTTTTTAGTCAAGTTATCACTTTTGAAATAAGAGTTTTGAAGGACTTCATGAAGAAATTATTCCATGAATCAAGATCCCCATACCTTAATTGATGTTATCCCATGAAATTGGAGTGAAAAGCTTAGAGCTTGAACCCTAATCTTGAGCTTCTTCGTTGTTCTTCAATGGAGTTTAAAGAGAGAATGTTTTGAGAAGGAAGTGGATTTTGATTTTGAGTTGTGAGTTGTGAAGGGTTAAAGACTTGTTTTAATACCTAAAAATACTTTAATATACTTAGAATAACTAATTATAACCGTCCCAACCTTTAAACAAATTAAATAGTGATTTACTAAATTACCCCTACATGGCCGCCTCAAAGCAGTCCACTCAATCCCCCATTCACGAGTCCCCGTCCACGGGGCGTGGTCCAAACCACGGACCGTACTGGTCACTCATGGTTTGCGTCAGAGAGGGGTCATGAGAGGCCTTGGTGAGGAGACTAAGTCTCATCTCACGAGACTAATCCATGAGGCGTGAATCAGTCCACACTCCGTACTGCACACTCGTAGATTGGGACTATGGCTAGGTAGTTTGGAGGGTCCTTAGTAGAAACCAAGTGTGGACTTACGACCCCCACCTACGGGGTGTGAGTCAACCTACGCCTCGTAGGTTGCCTCTTCGTGGATGAGGCTGTTTTGGACAGCTTTTTGGACCTTCCCTTGGGTCCTCCTCATGGACCCTTGGGGGGGGTCCTATGGAAGTTGTGCCTTGACGTTTAAGCACTAGAACCCTAGTACTAAGTTAGGTACATTATTTTAGGACCTTAATCTTATGTTTAGACCTAATTAGGCTAATAGACTACACGTTAGGCTCTAGATTAGGTCATTAGAAATACGGGGTGTTACATTAATAAGTGAGTAGAACTTTCACCTTACCTTGATAGTGTTTTCATGAGAACTAGACTTTCAATCAACATAATAAAATCATCATCATCCTAGACTATTCATGCATCATTAAGTGTAAGGATAAGAGAAGAACAACCTTTCATCAATACCATATTTTACACTTTAGTCATAAGAGGTTTACTTTCTAAGTTCACCAATAGGATACATACAACTTTCAACATTATGTATAAACCCTAGCCAATTTAACCTTTTCAAGGTCATGAATCAAGTCTCACCAATTCACCCTAAGATACTACAATAGGCATGAATAAAATAAGATTCTATAACTAGATTGACATAGATACAGTTCACAACAATCATCTTGTATCAATACTTCAATCAAACTTCATGAAATTGGGGTCATGGGGGTGTACATGGGTTCATGGGGAATTTTACAATAAAAATCACCATTAAACATCAATCCACCAATAATATAAAACAATTAACCTAATGAAATCGTTTTTAAGAAGAACCCATGGCTAGAATAGAAACCTTAGTTTTTAGTCAAGTTATCACTTTTGAAATAAGAGTTTTGAAGGACTTCATGAAGAAATTATTCCATGAATCAAGATCCCCATACCTTAATTGATGTTATCCCACTAAATTGGAGTGAAAATCTTGGAGCTTGAACCCTAATCTTGAGCTTCTTCTTTGTTCTTCAATGGAGTTTAGAGAGAGAATGTTTTGAGAGGGAAATGGGTTTTGTTTTTGAGTTGTGAGTTGTGAGGGGTTAAAGACTTGTTTTAATACCTAAAAATACTTTAATATAATTGGAATAACTAATTATAACCATCCCAACATTTAAACAAATTAATTAGTGATTGACTAAACTACCCCTACATGACCGCCTCAAAGCAGTCCACTCAATCCCCCATTCACGAGTCCCCATCCACGGGGGGTGGTCCAAACCATGGACTAGTAACGTCAAAATATACTTCTTGAAAAGAAATATAAACGATCATATGCAATATATTTACCCAACTATGAGTCGGGATCGATCCCACAGAGAATATGAAAGAATATTGTCAATCGCAAATATTTAACTCAATACTCGTTATATAAAAAAGGGGGATCTAAATTGAAATAAAAAGAATAAAAATAGCTTTGAACTAAGTATTTATTTATATTCAGATTATTAGAAATAACTAGGAATGTGTTCCCCATAAGCTCATATCGCGGTAATCCTAGTAATAGCAATCCTTTCCTAGTGTATTACATGCAAAGTGATA